>JANIJG010005198.1:10595-24515 GCA_024611175.1 Megaceryle torquata | reverse complement strand
GCTAAAAGGCCACAAGAATATCTCCCTGGAGCCTTCTCTTCTCCAGGCTGAACACCCCCAACTCTCTCAACCTGTCCTCACAGCAGAGGGGTTCCAGCCCTCGGTTCCTCTTTGCTTGTGATGGATGTGGCTGCCCTAGAGTCCTGATCCTGCCCTGACAGAAAACTGTCCCTAGGTGGGGGTCTGCTCCCAGCCTGGACACTCTCTTCCCTCAAAGCCAGGCCCTGACGAATGTCCTCCATGGCCCCAACAGCCTCTTCTTGTAGGACCTGGTGGCTGCCCCATGCTCTGCACCCCGGGCCAGCCTGATGTATCCAGTGCAGAGCTGATGGTGAAACATGGGACGGGAATGGCTGAACAGTGACAAAGGGCCCTTTGCCTTGCACCGACTGCCAGAGCAGCTCCTGGCTTTTTCTTCACTGCTCCACCCCTCTGTGGACCCATCCTGTGACCTCTCAAAGGAGCAGAGTGGCAGCACCATTTACCAAGCTGGGGCCCGGAGGTGGCCAGAAGTAGTATGCATGAAAGTGTGTGTGTGGTGCTCCTCTGGGACCTCTCTGCTTTGCAGGGGCCAGGGAGGTATTTGCGTGTCTGTTGCCTGCATGGGTGGACACCAGCCACTGTGTAAACAGGGCCGGTCGCTCTGCACATGTGGGTGTGCATCCTGCCCACGTGCTCCTGCGGGTGGGCAGCCAGAAGGGCACGTGCCATTCCCAGGTGGGCAGCATCCCACGTGGGTGGGTGCCACGAGGCACAGGGCTGGAGGGGGGAAGGTTGCTGCAGGAGTGGCACTGAGACCTGAAATGTGCCCTGGGATGAGTTCCTGCTCCATCAGTTCCTGGTCTCCCCTCACATCCAGTCTATCCCCACCAGCTCATGCCTCATTTTCTACTAGCACCTTGTATTTCATGATCAGGGTCTCCACTGGTCTGTGGTCTCCTGTGCTCTGTCTCCTCCCAAATACACCTCCATTGTCATGTCTCAGCCTGCTGGTGCTTCAGCAGAGAGGAGGAACAGAAGCCATGCTGACCAGGTGGAGGTGTGCTGGAGTCTATTTGTGCACCATCAGATGCATGGAAGGGTCAGGAGGTCTCAGCAGTGCAGATTTTTCTGCTCCTGTGAGCCTGGGGTACATCCTTGCACCACATCTCTGCTTTCCTCCTGCGTCCCCTCCAGCCTGGGTGAGTCACCATGGCCAGATCAGTCCCTTCAGACTCCATCAGGGCTTTCTGGACAATGAAAAGCGAACGGGTGTCAGGTGTGGCTCCAGGGACTCTGTCCTAGGTGTCCTTCTTGGTCTTAACCAGCAACAGGTACACACATGTCCAGTAGAGCCAAGCTGGTGGAATGGGAAGGTCCATGAGTGGCAGAGGGAAAGCATTGCAGGGTTTTTTGGGGTACTTCCCCAAGCATTGATGTTGTGTTGCTTCAGAGTCAGGGGGTACACTGCATCTCAGTGTCTGAATTTCCTCCTATCATGCGGTGCATGGTCTCACTGAGGCATAGGAGTGACCCACATCCCAGGGTGCCCTAACAAGGGTTCTTTTTACAAAGGGAGTGCATCTGCATCCTTCGCTGCAGCTTTCAGGAGGATCTTATGACCACAGCAGAACCTGGTACGAGGAGGAAGGGTCTTACTCCTGGGAGGGATCCCAAAGCCTTTGAAATGGCCACCAAATCTCTTAGTCACTGAGCCACAGATCACTGAAATTGACAGCACGCAGGGAGCTCCCATCCTCCATAAACTGCTTTTGCAGCTTGACTTTGTGCCTTGGGTAAAGTCATGTTTGGATCAAAGTTTCCTATTCCCTTTGGGGAAAAAGAGTCTAAATCCAGCTCCCAAAGGTGCTGCCCTCCGGCCTCCCGCTCACTGTGCCCCATGCAGAGGAGTCGGATGTGCCTGTGGTGCCTCTTGGATACAGCAAAGGCCTCTGGACAGCCCAGCTCTGGGGATCGGAGCCCTGTCATCCTGCAGCTTTGGGTGCTGCTGGGTTTTGTGGATGTTTCCTGGGCCCCCCTGTGGGGATCCAGCTGTTTCCATCCTCCCCATCACAGGCACCCGACAGCTGGGTGGTTTGGAGGTGAGTGTGGGAGCACGACTGTCACTGACATGTGTCCAGTGTCTCGTGTGTGCTGGCCGCTCTGTGGTATCTGCCCCAATGCCAAGCTAAGCTTGTCTCTTGCTTGTCCCAGTGCCAGGGGAGCAGGGCAGTGAGGAGGCAGCAGATCTGTGAGTGGGCAGGTCAGCTAAAGAGCACCCCCAGGGGTCTGCATCTTGGCTGCTTCCTCAGGGACCCCTTGAGCTCAAAGCCACCCAGATAGGAGGGGTGCCCACTGCACTAAGAGGGCAGATACATTCATGGCCTCAGCCTTGCTGAGGAAGGAAGCTTCTGCATTATCTGACAGGCTGATACTTCAGGAAAGAACCCTCTTTGTTTACTCTGGTCCCTACTGAGGGCAAGCTTATGCAGCCACTTTGTTAAGTACTGTACTGCTGGTCATCTCAGGAAGATTTCTCAGTCAGAAGATGGAGGGTGGGAGGGAAGGACAGTGCTGGGGCTTGTTTGTCCATGCTGGGGCTGCCTCTAGGCCCTTACAGGCAAGTTCTTTCATCCCATACAGGACAGGGAGCAATTTCTTAGTCCATCCTCAGGCCTGATATAGAGCCCAGTCTGGGTCTGTAGAAGTCGTGTAGAAGGCACCATGGGATCTGCTCACAAGCCACAGCTGCTGGTGGCCAAGCCCAGCACTGATGCTCTCTGGTCTCCCAGCTCTGCAGTAAAAGGTTGCACTGACAAGGTCTCCCATGGACCACCAGCAAGGAGGAATCAGTGGAGTGGCCAAGAGGAGAAAGCATTTGGGATGCGGGGTCTGTGGTGGGTGGTGAGGACACAGTGGAGCTGCTGCAGCGCAGTGGGGTGGGGGCAGAAGAGGAAGGAAGCCTGCAGTGTCTGTGCTGAGCCAGGGCAATAACAAACAGGAAGAGCAGCAGGTCTGCGGCGGGTGGCAGCGGGCATCGGCAGGAAGGATGTGCAGTGTCCCAGGGGCAGACCTGTCCGACCTGAACCAGACCCTCCAGGGACCTTCCTCCCCAAACACACTCCCTTCCCTGTCCTGCTGTGGAGAGGGAGCCCTTGTTTCTTCCTCTGAGGTGCCCAGGGAAGATCCGGGGTGCAGAGGGGATGTGGGTGGCACCCACAGGGACATGGGTTAGGGGACGGTAGGGTGGCACGAGGACCACACCACACATGGCCAGGCATTGAGTGAGGGAGGCGTCAAGCCCCTGCTCGCCCTACAGCAGGATGGGGAATGGCCGGTGCACAGCCTGGGCAAGGGGGACACGGCCATGGTGGCGGGGACAGGAGGGTGCATCCCAGCTCCCGGTGGGGCAGGTGGGGTCTGGGTTCCACGAGACGCATCCCACCTCAGCCCTCCTGCAGCGGCCCCAGCCCCACGGCCGGGTCTCGCCTGTCCCTCCAGCCCCATGGGCTGGCACTGGCCTGGCTGGTCGCAGAGGGCACCAGTCACGCTCCGCCAGCCCCGCGGTTCGGGGGGCAGGGCTGCGCCTGCAGGCTCAGGACGGGGGTTCGCGGCGGGGAGCCGGGCCGGGGCTGCCGGCGGCCCGGCAGAGCCGAGCTGCGGCGATGTGGCCGGTATGTGTGTGGGCGGCAGGCAGGGTGGGGGAGAAGGAGGGAGAGGAAGCGGCAGAGGCAGCAGCTCCTTTGATAAGCAGCTTCCTGAACACTTTAAAACCCTGGTGTTAGACCGACACACGCGGCGCCTGCGGGCCGGGGCCGGGACCGACGGAGCCCACTCCGCGGGGCAGCAGGTAGGCAGCCCCCAGTCCACCCATGCCACCCACTGGAAAGACGACCCCCGCTGGGCAGTGCCAGGCCCCGGCGCCCATTGGGCATGTGCTGCCTGCCAGACAGCCCCGGGCAGGGCCAGGATGCTGGGCAGGGTGATGGGGACACGGTCCCTGCAGGTGCCGGTGGCTGAGGCTCTTCCCAGGGCCCTCCTGCCTGCCAGGAGCTTGGCTGGGGCATCTCCCGGGGGTTTTCTGGCTGGTGATGGAGCCAGCTGCGGTCTCTGGTCAGGTGTCTCCTGGTGCTGCAGCTCCTGGGGAAGAACTGCTGTTGCCCTGCCTGTCTGGGGGACACCCCGGCAGCACAGGTCCCCCGAGGCACCGTGCATGGGGCACAGTATGATGTGCGTCGCAGTGGTGGCATTGCCACCACCAGAAATGTTGCTGGGCACCAGGGTGTTGTGGGTCAAGTTGCTGCCCCAGCTGTGTTCCCAAATGGAACAGCCGTAGCAGGGACCTGCTTCTCTGCAGGACCTCCCTGAGCTGACAAGGTACCTGGGATCTCACTCTTTTCCCACAAGCGCTCTCACTTTACAGCATCTTCTGTCCATTTGGGTCTGTTTCCTCCTTATGAAGGCAGCGGGGGACAAGAAGGAGCTTCATGATCTCAGGTTGCTGCCTGCATCATGAGGAGCTCTGTCCGGAGGTGAACCAGCACCATCTGCATGTCCCTGTCTCTGCCAGGACCTGTCCTTGGGCTGGTGGTGGTGGAGCCCTGGCACTCTCCTCCAGCTCAGCTGCCCCATCACCTCTTCCTCAACCACACAGATAAAGCAGTTTCCTCTTGACAGTTGCTGAGACCGATGGGGTGGAGGAGGCTGTCCCAGGGTCATCCATCCTTTGCCAGAGCCATGAGGCTGTAGAAAGTGCCTGGCCCAATGTCTCCCAACAGCAGGAGCTGGCCAGGCTCCTTGTGGTGCCTACAGCCCACCTCGTCTCACCTGCCAAATGCTACTGTGCTCATGCAGATCCCAGCTCTCCCTCCTCCCCACTGTGTCCCCAGGCCAAAGCAGGCATGCCAGGGAAGGGCTGGAAACACAGGGCAGTGCGTGCGTCCTGTGGAGATGGAGAGCATCCTGAGCTGTGCCAAAACCAGATCATGCTCTGCCAACACAGGCTGTCAGTGTCCTCTGCTCGGTGCAAGCAGGTGGCCATTGGTGTCACGCCCAGGGTCACCAGTGTGTGACTGTGTGGGCTGCAGTGCTGCGGGTGTCCTGGAGGGTGAACATGTTTGGAGCTCTCCCGTCTGGATGCAGGGGCTGGGGCTCTTGGTTCCAGGGCAGCTGAGGACTTAAAACTTCTCCCCTGCTTAGGGACCATCTGTGGGTGAGGGGCCACCCAGCCTCACGATAGCTCTCAGATCTGCCTTTTCTTTTCCAGCTGCTTCTCCTCCAATGGCTTCTTGATTCCCCAGGAACTGAGGGTCCCCCGTGTCCACTCCTCGTGCTTCAGGACAAGGGCTTCGTGGCTGCCACAGCATGGTCCAAGCCTGTGTGGTGTGCTCCAGAGTTCATAACGGCAGCCTGCCAGCCTGGGCAGCCGGGGCACACATGGACAAGACAGACAAGCCCAGTCCCTCTGCCAAGAAACACGTGCGTCTTCAAGAGAGGTGAGCGTGGCTGGACAGCACCTGCAGCCCAAACACTGCGCTGCCCAGCCCAGCCCAGGTCGTGGGTACCCCCAGCCGAGGGTCCAGGCTTCCCCAAACTTCCTTCCCCCCGCCACTGCCTGCTGACCTGTGCAGGTGCCAGGTCTGAGTGTGAAGCAGCCCTGACCCCCCAGAGCAGCCCTGACCCCCCAGAGCAGCCCTGATCCCCCCAGAGCAGCCCTGACCCCCCAGAGTAGCCCTGACCCCCCAGAGTAGCCCTGACCCCCCAGAGCAGCCCTGATCCCCCCAGAGCAGCCCAGGACAAATCGAGACACCTTCCTTTGGGGGCTTTTCAGCAAAAAGGTGAAATGACAAGCAAGTTCCTTGTTCCTCAACCCCTCCGTCATCTGGGGTCTCTACCTGGCCCCTTTCTTCCTCCTCTGCTATTCTTTGCCTGGCTTTTGCTTGCTGTGGGGTGGTTTTAACTGATGATATGGGCAGATGGACTGTCCTGGGGTGACAGAGGGTCACCCAGGGACCCTTTTGCCTCGCAGGAGGGGGTCCAATGTGTCGCTGATGCTGGACATGAGCTCGCTGGGGAATGTGGAGCCCATCCAGCCTGTCTGCACACCACGGGATATCACGCTGAAGTTTCTGAGGACATCCAGCCACGTGCTGAGAAGAGAGGAGCTTCATCAACATGCCCAGGGCCTGACTCAGCTCCAGGAGGAGTTTTCGGTGTGATGCTCCCTCCTGCTCACATAAGGGATTGGGGGGGGCTGGCAGTGGGGGAAACTGGCAGGGGTGGACATCTTCAAGGGAGGCTCTGAGCCCATCTGTGCCCCACAGCATTGATGGCAGGGAAGGCGATGTGGACAAACAGAGGCGAGGGATGCCTTGGGTATCCCCTGTGCTCCCTGGTGCACAGATGTCCTGTTTGTGTCCCTGGAAAGCCCGTCCTTCCCATGCCAGGCTCTTCTTCCAAGGTGGCCCACCACAACTGTGGTAAGGACAGGGCTTATCCCAGGAGCAGGGATCTCTGGTGATGCTGTGAGGTCCCCAGGTCAGCCTCTCATTGCCTGGGGCACCATCTCTGCCACGACAAGGGGACACAAGCAGCAGCAATAGGGTTTTCCTCATAGTTGTTCTCATCCCCTGCAGAAAATCCCACCCAACTTTGTCAGTCCGGAGGAGCTGGAAATTCCTGGACATGCCTCCAAAGACAGATACAAAACCATCCTCCCCAGTATGTGCCATTATATCTCTTTGCCTCACATTTGCCCAGGCGCTGTGTGCAGGGGAAGGGGGGTGTGTGGGGGGGTGTGTCTGCATGTGGGGGGGTGCACGGGAGACAGGTGACTCCAAGCAACCCTGGCACCAGGATGGGTACTCCTGGGTGCTCTTGATGTTCCTGCCATGCTTGTTCCTGCTCCCTATGTTGCAGGAGCTGCTGTTGTGGGGAGGCACACTGTGTTATGGGGTGGTATCTGGGGAGCTACTCCTTGGGGTGTATTCCTAGCATGTGCAGCACATTGCAGCCTGGCCTGGGTTGCTTCCTGCCACCGTGGGGCCTTGCATGTCCCAAGGCCATGTCACTAGGGGGGTAACTTTACAGGAGGACTCATTTGGGCTCTAGTCAGGCACTGTGGGAAAGCCCTGGGGGGTCATTGCCTGGCAGGTGAGTTACCCACATACTCAGTGCGGTACAGGCAGGTTTGGGCACAACTGGTTGTACCCTGCCATGGCAGTGAGGGTGAAGTGGGGCTAAAAGGGGCCTAAGGAAGGATGCTGACAGTTCTGAGTATGACATGGAGCTGGAGGACTTAGCCTCTAGCCTCTGGAGCTGAGGCAGGGAGGATGAGCAGGGTCAGGTTCTGAAAGAGTGTCTCCGGGGTGATGCCTGCCATGTCTTTCAGATCCTGAGAGCCGGGTCTGTCTCAGGAGAGCAGGGAACCAGGAGGAAGACAGCTACATAAATGCCAACTACATCACGGTGAGTGTAGTGCCTGGCTGGAGAGCAGATGGTCTCCCAGGACCCGCAGCCCATGGCTCACAAGGCAGCAGGCTGCAAACTTCCCAGTGGTGCAGGTGCCACGCGCCGGGCACTGACTATCACCCACTGTCCTGTGCCCGGGCACTGACTATCACCCACTGTCCTGTGCCCTGCTGCTTGGGCAAGTCAAGGACCTGCATGGGCTCCCTTGCAGCGGCTTCTCCACCTCCTCCTCATGCACTAGGCCATTGTCTGGCAAGGCCACAGGAGGCAAGCTGTGTCCACAGACCACTGCAGCCTGGTGCTGTTCAACCCTTAGACATCCAGGGATTTCTTCTGCCCTCAGGGGCTGTGTTGCAGTTTCCCAAGGAGAAAGCTAGCAAAGGGAAGGCCGTGGCTTATCTTTGACACCCGATGTGGTCCCATTCCAGAGACTGAGAAGTCCCCAGACCCAAGTGTGTTACTTCAGGCAGCTTAATTTTATAATGATCATCCTGCAGCCTGTAGCTTGTGCTGAACCTTGAAACAGGCTCGTGTCAGCCAGGAGCCAGCTTTGCCCAGTTGGCAGGCTTCTTCCTGAGCAATTCATCACATTTCATCACCCCTCTCCTTGGGACAGGCCGGGGACACTGGGAAGCAGAGGTGGGTCCACAGCCACTCTGAGGGTGTGGCATCCAGGAGAGCATGGCAATGTGGGACTGGGAAAAGTAGCCCACAAAAGTGCCCTCTGTATGGGCACAACAGGCAGATCCCTGGAAGGTGGCCTGAGGGTGCAGGTTGGAGTTGGAGGGCATTTAGTAGCATTTCTTTCCAAGAGTGCTCATGGGTGTGATCCAGTGAGAGCGGCGGTGTGAGCTACTACTGTACTACTACTAGACTACTACTACGTGTAGAGTAGTCTTCCTCCAGTAGCCTGGCAGCTGCCTGTTGGGTGACACCGTCACCCTGCCCGCGTGCATCAGTGTGCACACGAGCATGTGGCATCCTCTCTGCTTGATGGGAGTGCTGACAAAAACACACAAACGTTGCCCATCCCTGTCTCAGACACATGCACATGTATGTGTGCACACCTGAACACGTGTGTGCCCGCACGTCCCTGTTTAGAGGTGGTATTGCCTGACCCCTTCCTTCCACTTAACCTCCCCAAGGGTGTCACGGTGCAGGAATTTGTGGGGACATCAGCAAGTAAGCAATGCAGAGACCCAGTCTGCTTCTGGCACGCTTGGCACTGGAAGGCTGGAAGAACTCTGCAGGTAGTTGATCACATCAGGCCCCAACTGGGATTGAATGTTTTTCCAGCTGACCGTATCCCATTAAATGTTTTTGAGCATGAGGACCAGGTGGGAGGGAAATTCCCAGTGTTGACACCTTAATGTGAGTCTCCTTCTGAATGGAAAATCATGTTTTCTAGGAAAAAGAAATCATCTCAAGGTGTGAGAAAAGGGCTATACAGAATATTCCTGAACCTGAACTGCTGGGCCAGTGCAGCTTCCCGTGGGACCAAACTGTTGACAGGATTGTTGACCTGGATTAAATTGCAGGGTTTGGGGGCCATTTTTAATTGAGATCTCTTTTGATGAAGCCACTAAGCTCTGCAGGGTGCTGTCTACTCACTTTTCCAAAAGCCCTGGGTGCTCTGGGTGCCTCTCCCAACATCCCCAGGGCATCCCCAGCCAGGTCTCTAACTCCTCGAGTATTGCCAACTGGCATCTCCTGGTCGGAGCTGGAGTAAGGGGGTACTGGCCTTGGGGGGCTTTTCCACACCTCTGCCTGTGCTGCCTCCCAGCTCCTGCCTGCGGCCACTGCACTGAGCCAGCAGCACTGCCCTGAGGCCATGGCATGAAGCAAGAGCTCTGCAGGACTCACCTTCAAGATATTTCTATGGGGGAGGAAGCAACTGCGGAAGCAGAGGATGCTTGGAGCTGTGAAACAGATCCTGGGCAGAAGCAAGGCAGGGACCTGTGCTGATCACCCCTCCAAGTGTCCCCAGACCCAACCTTCCCACTGCTAGGCAGTGCCACGTCCCCTCCTCAGCCTGGTGGGGAGGCAGGACTGGTGGGACCCATCTGGGACTACCCCAGGTCCCATCCAGCAAAGGGCTTGATGACTTCTGCTTGTCCTTGGGTGAATGTCTGCAGTGAGGAGTGCGAGCTCTGCCTCGCCAGGGTGTCTGTCCTGCTGGCTGTCATCACCTGGGGATGGTGCAAGGACATTGGGTGCATGTGACTTGCTTCATGGGCTTGCTCCTGGACTGTGGGACCAGGAGGATGGAGAAGGTGTCTGGTAGTTCCTTATCAGATCTATAAAAGCATTTCAAGGAGAGGTTAGTAGGAAATAGCTCATGTAGCTCAGCCTCTCACCTGTAGAGGAAGAAAAGCACCATGAGGGCTGCAGTGGCCTGGAGTTCAGCTCCCCTCACACATCAGGGTTCCCCTCCAGTGCCACTGATGGACCGTGTCCTTGGCAGGGCTATGCAGGGCGACCCCGGGAGTACATTGCCACCCAGGGACCCATGCTGAACACCGTGACCGACTTCTGGGAGATGGTGTGGCAGGAGGAGACGCGCCTCATCATCATGATAACCAAGCTCCAGGAGCGCAAAGAGGTACGATTGTCCCTCCCTGGGCCCCAGCACAGCACCCAGACAGGAGTAAAAGGTGGGGTGGGGTCATAGCGATAGCAAAGGGTTATGTGAGACCAAATGTGGGGGCTGAGAACCCACTTGCTTTCTCTGCTTTGCTCTCAGAGGGTACCCCTGGTGGGTCACAGGGAGGAGAAGAGCCCCATGGCTGCAGCCTTGTCCCCTTCCAGCAAAGTCTCTCCTCCTCACGTGGCCTCTTGTGCTCTGGGCATGCTTTGACAGCTGAGTAATAGGATAAAGAGATCAGGAGCAGGGAGCAGAAGCAGCAGTCATCAGTGTCCCTCCAGCACTGAGCAGCTCTCCTGCTGGCCTTGGAGTGCTCAGCCATTGGATCCAGGCTGGGATGGGAGCTGGCAGCACCATGCCCTCCATGGCAGCCACCCTGTGCCTTGTCTCGGATCTCTGGCTTCCCATCCAAGCAGCACCTGCCTGGGAGACCTCACTCTCTGTCTGGTCGTGTCCTTCCTCCCTTCTCTCTCTGGCTGGTGCAGCATCCCTGTGCCCTCCACCGGCAGGCTGGGGCTGGCAGGACATGAGCTGGCCCAGGCACAGCTCCCACTGGGCTGGGGAGAGCCACGCAACCCTGGGGTCTGAAAGGCACGTGGCACAGCCTGGGAGAAGGTGCAGGGGGAGCAGATGTGGGGAGAGGGATCTATTCTTTCCTTAGCTTCCCCTCTGTATCACTCCACGTCCACCTTCCCTGCACGCCCCCACAATTCCCCTTCACCTCGAGAGCACTGAACAAATCATAGCTCAAATATCCAGTGAGTGCCCTGAGCATCTCCACAGCCACAAACCCTGCCTCGTTCTTTCAGAAATGTGTTCACTACTGGCCCGAGAGGGAGGGCACCTACGGCCCCTTCACCATCCGCGTGCAGGGGGTGAGCGATTGTGTGGAATATGTGGTCCGGGATCTCTCCATCCAGGTGGGTTTGAGCTCCATCATGGGGTCGGAGGGGGAGTTCAGCAGGGCCCAGCAGTGCCTCCAACACTCCTCGGCTCTCTAAGGGGATGGCAACACTGTGTGACAGGAGAAGAGAGGGTTCATGGCTTTGAGACCTGGGTCTCATGAGCCCCCTGACAGAGGACGGGTCTGCAGAGCTCCTGCCTGAGGAGGCTGAGAAGGAACAGGACCCAGCCCTGGGGTGCAGAGGAGAGGGGTTCAGCTGGAGAGAACTTTTCTACCAGCCTGTTCCTTGCAATGTGCTATTGGGCTCTGCCCCGTGGGCTTTCCATAGTCAGCCTGGGCCAAAAAGATCTCGCTGGCTTTGCCTGCTCTGTGGAGACAGTACTGGGACACTGCAACTGTTTTCATCTTCTGGGAAGGGACACTTCCCAGTGTCCCTGGCCCATGGGTCTCTCCTGGCAAAGGCTCAAAGAAGGACTCAGGAGGGGAACTGATGAGATGGTCACAGGCTGCCCATCCACTGCTTAAGCTGGACTGCATGACTTCACTTGGCCCAGTTCAGCAAGTCCAAGAACACACATCCTGATTTCTCTTTCTTCTGTGCTGGGAAAGCATGAAGATGAATATCGCCAGGTCAAACACATCCTCTTCCCTTCCTGGCCGGACCAGCAGACACCTGAGTCAGCCAAGCCCCTGCTGCACTTGGTCTCCAAAGTGGAGGAGACCCTGCAGGCTGCAGCCAGCCCAGGACCCATCGTTGTGCACTGCAGGTAAGAGCTTTCCCCTCAGCCGAGCCCCTGTGCTTTCTTCACCTTGGAGTCAGTCTGCAAATGCCAGAGAGGAAAATCCCACAGGTGAACTGGTCCTGCTGCGGTGCAGAAATCCCAGGGCATCGCATTCCCACAGCAGAGTTGTTCAACCAGCAGCTCCTGTCATGGCATCAGGATGGTGGCATTCGCATGGTGCATACTGCACTGTAAATAAAGCCAGGTGGGAGCAGGGGAGGGCTGCAGTCTTAGAACCCACTCCCCAGACCCTCCACATGGTTCATGCTCCTGCTTCCTCTGCCACAGAGCGTGGCCTGCGGATCGTCTGCGAAGGTATCTTCTAGGGCAGCCCTCCTGGAGGAGGTGGCCTCTGTGTCTTTTCTCTCCTGCTAAGTGAATTTGGGGAGACTGGAGCAGAGCACTGGGTTGTCACGTGCCATGGGGTGCTGCAGGCTGCCCTGCCACGGTGTGAATCTCTTGGTGCCTGGGGTTAGAGCACAGCTGGAAGGAGAGGTGAAGGGGCTGCAGAGCCCCCTGCACTGCTCAGGGACAGGGGGCATCCATTGTTTTTGTGCTTCCAGAGCATCCTCAGCTGGGCTGTAGGACGTGGCAGGACCCCCTTGCCATGGCAGGGGGACACCAGCCCACGTCTTTTGGCACCTGGCTAAGAAAGTTGGTCTGGCAGCTGGGACTGGGACTCCAGCATCCCGCTGGGAAGAAATCATGGGAGCAAACCAATCCAGGAGTGTGTCCAGCTCAGACAGAGCAGGGTCCGGGCAGCGGATCCTGTTGGTGCTCAGCAAAGCTGTGTCTGTCCCGCAGCGCAGGCATCGGCCGGACTGGCTGCTTCATCGCTACCAGGATTGGGTGCCAGCAGCTGAGGGACACAGGCGAGGTGGATATCCTGGGAATCGTGTGCCGGCTCCGCATAGACAGGTGGGTGCTCAGAGTAGGCAGCTCGTTGGAGGGTCCTGCCAGGTGCGAAGCCTGGGAGGGAGGCAATCTGAACAGCCTAGAAGTGCTTCTGGGCCCAAATATTCCTTGGCCAGCTCTGATACCTGTTTCAGAGGCACTTCATTGCTATGAGTGAAGCAGGAGTACTTGTGCCATGGGAACAGGGAGCCAGGGATGGGGCTGCGGGCTTTGCTGAGGTGTCAGTGGGACTTGCCTTTCCCTTGCAGAGGTGGGATGATCCAGACGAGCGAGCAGTACCAGTTCCTCCATCACACACTAGCTCTCTATGCTTCTCAGCTGCCGGAGGTGGGAGGCCACTAGTGGGGGGCTCCCACTGGGCTGCCAGCTCCCCATTCTGGCCTCTCCTGCACCAGCCTCGAGGATACCTCCACCAAAACTCTTTCTGCTGCTGCCAGGCCACAGGGCAGCAGCAGGATGATCAAATCCATGGGGACTGTGGCCTCACAACCCTGGGGATGACCGAGGTTTGGTGGGTTCACGTGGATTCAGCGGCTGCTCGAGGTGGCCGTTGCTGCTGGCTCAAGGCAGGTTTCACCCGTGGAAAGAAGCTTTGGCTTTTGAAACACGCAACATTTTATCCTCAACCAGAAGAGCAAGCTGAACAGAGGAAGTGAAGCTGGGTGAGCGCTGGGAGCGCAGTTTTCCCTTTAGCTGCATAGAAATGTTAACCCTGTTAGATACAGAGCTGGTAGAATTACCCTTCAAATAAACAGAGCCCCTCTCCTGACTGTGTATCATCCTTGGGCAGAGGCTGTGGGCAGGGCTGGGCTTGCTCCAAACACGTTCCATGATGCTCTTCTTGTTAAAGATACATCTTGATGATTTAGCATGAGGGGTGCACAGTTGGTTGCCTTCGTCCTGTGGCTTGTTTTCCTCTCCACCTTCATCCAACACTTTCTCAACAGCCTTAGCGTAGGGAAGATTCCTGAAGTGTGTCTGCAGTTCTGCAAGCAGCGTGTTCCCAATTGCCTTTTGGTACACGAGGGAGGAGGTTTTGCATTCTTGGTTCTTTGCCAGAATCAGAACAAAATCATATTTGGGTTTTGTTGGCTCATTTTCTCACTGATAAGCCTGGGGGGGGGGGGGGGGGGGGGAGAAAAGGGGGACCCACCTGAACCCCCCGCCGAGCGGAAACCTGGATGCATGGTCTGGGGGGGCGGGGGGGGTAAATAACTGCCCCTCCC
>JANIJG010005198.1:0-10575 GCA_024611175.1 Megaceryle torquata | reverse complement strand
TGCTCTGGGTGACCCTGCTGGGTGGAGCAGGGGGGTGGCACCAGAGCATCTCCAGAGGGCCCTTCCAACCCCCACCACACTGGGATTTTGTGATTCTGTGAAATGATGGAGAAGTTTCATCCTTAACTCTGCTGTTGTTCTAACTCGTCATCAGCCCATCAGTCCAGGAGGGGGGTCCTCAGGTCCATGTCATCCCCCCCTCAGTATCCCACCCTCACCGCTCCACTCCTTGCTCCTCTCCTGCCCCTCTTCATTTACTCTCCATAAAAGCAGTAAGTGAGCAAGTGAATCAGCTTCACCCAGGGGTGGGTAGTGAGCCAAAGTCAGTTTCCTCTCCTTAATCTTGCTGGGCACAAGCATCACACCCAGTGACAGACTGGGCACGTCCCGCTGTGCAGAAATACCCAATATTACAGAAATGACCATGTGCTGCTGAGCCCTGACGGTCCTTATTAGTTGTTCTCATGTGTTTGCAGACTCTCCGGATAGAGTACTTGCCAGGGTAGCACAATAAAGCCGCATTAAGCATCTGCTCACTGCAACAAGCAAATCCTCTTGGAGAAATGTTTCGGAGAGTGACTTGAAGAGTGACAGACATGAGCAACCCTCTGCTAGCACAGCCCCCTCCCATGGCACCAGGAATAAGCCCACTCCCTGGCCCCACAGCAGGAAAAAAAAACCCAGATCTGAAGTAACTTCCTTCTACCAATGGCATCAGGATCACCCCAGCAGAGCAATCTCCCCATACCTGCCACCAGGACAACCCTTCCTCATGCTGTTGATCCTGGCGAGCCGGGTGCTGTGGAGGGGACCATGGTCTCTGTGGGGGTCTTGCCTGGTTCCTGGGCTCTTGGAGAGACTGCAGAGCGCCCACAAGCCCCCTGAAGGTCAAAGCATGGCTCAGGGCTTTGTCTCCTCAGTTAATTTTATTAACTCTTAATTTTAATTTTATTAACTCTTGCATTTGACGCTGTTTCTGAGACCACCATTAGAAGTTTTGAGTTCACCTAAGACAAGGTTTATTCAGCTGGCCCACAGTATCCTCCTCTCCAGGTCGTTCCTCCCCTCCTTGCCATCAGGCAGGTGAACTTGAAGAGCCTGCAAACTGCACCGAGGCACAGTCTTTTCCTGTGCTCCTGGACAGCAGGACCATTTTTCTCATGCTTTTGGCTTGTTAGCAAGAGAAGACTTCAGGGCAGACTTGCAGCAGGAGTTGCACTGAGGGTCTCCCAAGGCAGGAGCAGCCTGGGACCAGCAGCCGGGCAGGGGGTGTTGCCACCCCCTCTCAAATTCCCCATTGGGCACCGTGAGGTTTGCCAGTTCATCCCTCAGGTGCAGGTCATGATCAGTTAAGCAGTTTTCTTGTCTTTCAATCTCAATTTCTACCAGCTCTGTCTGTCCAAAACACTTCTCAGGCCACTGAGGCTGCGCCATCTGAGGATCTCTCCCCTCTGTGTTTATTTCCCAAGCACTCCCTGGGGCTGGGCTGTCTCCTGCGTGGTTGCAAAACCCCATCCTGGGGCTCACCTGATCTCAGGGGTGAAGGTGGGGACTTGATCTGGTCTGGCTGTGTCAGGCTTACACTGAGGTCCCGGGAAACTGCTTCACCCTGTCCATAAAGACCATGGTGTGCCCAGCAGGCAAAGGAAAGGAATCCCTGCAAGATCTGTCTCCCCGTGCCCTGGGCTGAGATTAAGCCCCTCAGCTTGGCCAGGGGTTTCAGCAGGGACAAGATTACTCCTGTTTGTCATTCCTCCCACACCTTAAAACACTGCTATGGACCCACCTGTCTTCCTTCTCATGGTGGTTCTGTGCTTTGCTGGAGGTGCAAGCCCAGAAACTGGGCAGGGAGATTTGGTACTGGAGGCCCTGGGCTGCAGACTCCGGTGAACATAGAAACATAGAAATGTCTGGGCTGGAAAGGACCTCTAGAGATCATCTGGTCCAACCCCCCTGCTAAGAGCAGGGACATCCTCAACTGTAGCAGGTTGCTCAGAGCTTCCTCATGTCCCCAGGAGGCCAGGTCCTGCCTAAGGTTTAGTAGAAGTCCTTTCTCCACATCACTATAATTGTGGCCTGGGGTTTCCCATGCTGGCAATCCATTCCCTACCCTTGTGACAGCTCACCAGGCTGGAGGTTACCTGGGATGGGAGGGAAAAACCTGGTGGCCATGTGGTGCACATGGCTGTAGTGACATATGCAGGCACTGCTGGTGGCAAGGAGACCCAAGGTGCTCCACATTCACTGCAGCTGATGGAGAGTGCCAGGGCGTTGCACCCAGCCCATTCATCCCCATCAAATGTAGCACAGCACAGCAAACTGCAGCGGGGCACTGCTTTGGCCGGCTTCTTGGAAGAGCAGGGCATGGGGGTAGGATGTGCCAAAATCCAGCAGTTTGGGTATTCTGAAGGGTGGATGTCAAATGGAAAAGGCCCATCTCTTTTCTGTAGTGCCCAGTAATAGAACAAGGAACAATGGGTATAAACTTGAGCATAGAAGGTTCCACCTCAACATGAGGAGGAACATCTTTCCTGTGAGGGTGACAGAGCCTGGCCCAGGCTGCCCAGAGAGGTTGTGGAGTCTCCTTCTCTGGAGACTTTCAAGCCCCACCTGGCTCTGTTCCTGTGTGGGCTGCCCTGGGTGATCCTGCTCTGGCAGGGGGGTTGGACTCAGTGATCTCCAGAGGTCCCTTCCAACCCCCACCATTCTATGATTCTATGACTTCAAGGGCAGCACTGGTGTCCCAGGAGCTCATGGAGGCCCCATGAGAGCACCAGCAGCGGGTGGGACCCCACAGAGGGACCACAGCAGCACCTCACCGAACACCAGGGTTGACCTGGTGTCTGGGAGCACCAGAGATGTGTGGGGCACAGGACTGACATCTGTGTGTGCTGAGCTTCTGTAACCCAGTGAATAAACCATGAGACAGGGCAACCCACCACATCGCTACCGTCCTTAACGTGGGCACAGCCCTGACGATTCCATTTCTTTAAGAAACTTGGTTGAGCAACCACCTCAAAACCTTCTCGGAATTTCAAATATGCTCTTGTCCAGAGAGGTCCTGGAGCAGTGCTGGCTCTTGCACAACACACTCTGCCCAGTCCTACACTCCTGGCATGGAGACCATGAGGTGACACAATGGGCAACCAGATCTGTCTTGTGCATGCCTGCCATGGCTCCTCTGCAGGGAGCAGAGCTTGGGGTTCAAACCAGCAGGAAGCAGACAGTTGTCTCCAAACCTGCCAGGGCTGGCACAAGACCCTTCCCTTGTTGGGCATACAGGCAATGGGATGGGCTGAGTGGGGCTGGTACATGAGGACACTCTTATTTGCTTGTGCCTCTCAAAGTGTGGGGATGGACTCCCCCAGCTGCCCTCTCTTGCTGTGAGGGGTGTGTTTTGTCTGAGCGCTGGAGGACGGTGTCCCTGGCAGGGTCTGCAGGGACACACAGACTATCAGGAGGCAATCTCTGCTAACAACTCCAGTGCCACAGGGGTTTTGGGTGGGATGCCCCAAACTGGTGTAGGGACATTCCATGGACTGGAATCTGTTAAAAAAAAAAAAAAAAAAAAATCAGGCAGAAATTACAAACAAGATTGGGGGATGATGAATTTTTCACTGGTATGAGGAGGAGCTACAGTGGATGGAGCAATTGCACAGACCAAAGATATTCCTGCTGCCTTAGGCCTCCCTTTAGAGCCTGGGGATCCTCAGCAGGCTGCAGCATCTCTGAAAGCAAAATGCTTTCTGTCTCCAAAAACAAAGGCAGCTTCCCAGTGATTTACAGCATGTGATGGAAACTCTTCCCCACCATTAACCGTCACGGGCTCGGAGATACCCCCACTGTGAGGCAGATCCAACCACAGCTCGGTTTCTCTACTTTCTGCCTGCACACCTTTGTCTCAGGCAGCCCCAGCAGAGAGTTCAGCGTCCTCACCTCTCATAGCAGCGTGAGCAAACTCCTCTGCGTGTGGGCTCTCTCCAGCTGCCTCTTCGCCCAGGTCTAAGGGAACTTCAAATGCCCCCGTGTGTCAGCCCTGACTTTAGGACTGGCTCAAATCCAGCCTGGGCCTAACTGAGCCTCACTGGCATTGCACGGCCAGCACCATCACAGAGGTGGCACGAGCACCCTTCACATCCCCTTGCCACCCAGCAGAGCTTAGCTGGGTGAAAATAAGGAGTTTTTGAGTCAGCAGGTCCAAATTTGCTCTCTAAAGGCTGGTGTGGCAGCAGGTTGTATGAGTGTCTTACAGAAACATCCCTCAGGAGAGCTGTGCCTTTGGCTTCTGTCTCGTGCTGCAAGTGGAAAATGGCTCACCAGCTCTTGTGTGGCTCTTCTGGGCTCCTGGCTCTGCAGGGGGCTTGTGTTGGGCAATCAAGGGGTAAGAGTACAAACCCATGAGCAGCCCATTATCTGGGGAAACTGAGGCCCGAGGGCAAAGTGCCAGGTCAAAACCCAGCCTCCAAATCCACAAATCCAATGACTGCATCATCACTGTAAACAGCAATTGGTCCCCAATGAGGGGAACCCCACGAGGTCCCCTTCCTGCCCATGAGGTCCCCTCACACCACAATGCACCTTCTGTGGGGCTGGACCTCCAGGTCACCCTCATCTCACTCTGGGGTCTGCTGAGTCTTGGGAGGTGGGGTCCCTGCTGGGACCTCACCCTTGCCGCTGCTGGTGTCAGACTGCCACATGGTCCTTCAGAAGTGTCCAGCACTTCTGCACGGACACTTTCAGCAGCTTCAAGGAAGAGGCAGCCATGGCAGAGCCGTGGCTCCTGCTGCACCACCCAGACTGCCTTAGCCCCTGGTTGGGTACTTTTCTTCCTGCTGTAGCTGTATCACTGGCAGATGGTAACTGGGGGACAGTGGTGTGGGCTGGAGGGCAGGGGAGCAGCTCCACGGGTTGTGGAGGTGCAGGAAGCCCTGTGGGACCCCCGGGTGTGTGAGGGAGGAGACACAGAAGGGTGCAAGCCATGTGCCAGTCAG
Source organism: Megaceryle torquata (assembly GCA_024611175.1). NCBI lineage: Eukaryota > Metazoa > Chordata > Aves > Coraciiformes > Cerylidae > Megaceryle > Megaceryle torquata. Next base: position 5,584 of record JANIJG010005198.1, on the reverse strand, counting down.
TGCTGGTGCCATACACGTGCTGCCCAGGGCGGGCTGCCAGGTGCAGGGGTCAGTGGGTGCAAGAGGGCACAGGGGGTGATGGGGGTCGAGGGGATGCTGGCCACAGAAGGTGCAGGACTTGGGGAGGTGCAACATCTGCGGAGTGCAGTGAGTGCTGGGTGCAGAGGTGCTGAGAGCACTGGGGTGCTGGGTGCAGGGATGGTTTGGGTGCAGGCTGCAGGGGTACTGGGGGTGCATGGGGTGCAGGGGTGCCAGGGGTGCAAGGTTTATAGGGGTGCTGGGTGTCAGCATGCAGAGTGGGTGGTGCAGGGGGGATGGGTGCAGTAGGTGCTGGAGGCACATAATGCATGTTCCCAGGGGTGCAGGGGGTGTGGGGTGCAGGGTGTGGGGGTACAGGGTGCAGAGTGCAGGGGGTACAGTGCAGGGTGCAGGGTACAGTGTGCACGTTGCAGGGGGTACAGGGCATAGGAGGTGCAAGGGGTACAGGGTGCAGGAGGTACAGGGTACAGGGTGCAGGGTACAGGGTGCAGGTTGCAGGGGGTACAGAGTGCAGGGTACAGTGTGCAGGTTGCAGGGGGTACAGGGCATAAGAGGTGCAAGGGGTACAGGGTGCAGGAGGTACAGAGTGCAGGGTGCAGGGTACAGGGTGCAGGGTACAGTGTGCAGGGGGTACAGGGCATAGGAGGTGCAGGGGGTACAGGGTGCAGGGGGTACAGGGTGCAGGTTGCAGGGGGTACAGGGTGCAGGTTGTACAGGGTGGAGGGGGTACAGGGTGTAAGGCCGGGTCGGGCCGGGTCGGGCCGCACCGGGGTTCCCGTGCTTGGTGCGGCGGGTCCTCCTACCCGACAGGGGGCGGCAGTGGCGGCGGACGGTGCGCAGGCCCCACCCGGCGCGCGCGGGGCGGTGCGCGGGTGTGCGGCAGGAGGGCGCGCGGCGCGCGGACAATACCGGGGCGGCGGCGGCGACTCGGCCTTGATCGGCTCGGCCCGAACCCGCTCGGCTCGGCTCGGCTCGGCCCGAACCCCCTCGGATCGGATCGGCTCGGCTCGGCCCCGCCCCGGCTGGCCCCACTTGGCTCGGCCCCGCTCGGTTCGGCGCGGCCCGGCACCATGCTGGCGCTCTTCAACAAGCTGCTGGACTGGTTCCGGGCGCTGTTCTGGAAGGAGGAGATGGAGCTGACCCTGGTGGGGCTGCAGTACTCGGGCAAGACCACCTTCGTCAACGTCATCGCGGTGAGCGCGCCTGCCCACGACCCCCACCCCGGCCATTCCCGGGCAGCGCCCCGCACGGCCCCGGGGCCCAGCGCTGCCGCCCCGGAGGTCTCGGCTGTGAACCCACCCTCCGCGCCGCACCCCTCCTTCTTGCCCCCCCCGCCCCCCCCGTTGCACCCGCATTGCATCCCCGCCTCGCTGCTCCCGAGTCTTGCACATCCCCATCGCTCCCATCCCGCGTCCATCCTCGTTGCAGCCCCCTCGTGGTACATCTGTCTTGCACCCCCCTCGTTGCACCCCTGTCTTGAACCCCGCTCGTTGCACCCCCGTCTTTAACCCCCCTGGTTTCTCCCCGGAATTGCTCCGCCCTATTGCACCCCAGCCTGGAAATGCTTTTGGGGACGGGGGGCGCGGGGTGCGGTGCGGGCTGGGGGGCTGTGGGGCGCAGGCCCGGCAGCACCAAGGAGGGCCCGGGCAAACCCCGGCGTTCGCTCCCCGCACCCCCGGTGCTGAGCGCGGCAGCTCGGGGGCCGCAGCCGGAGCGGGGTCCAGCACCCGCCTGCCCGTCTTGGCCGGGGCTCCGGCGCTGACGAGTGGCCGTTTTCGGGGCCGCGGCCGGTGCCCCTGCTGCCCGGGATTGCGGGTGCCTCGGCCCGGGGAGCCGGGAGAAGCCCCTGCCCCTTCCCCTTCCAGGCAAGCGCTTTGTCATGGCCGGGCCCAGCCGCGCTGAGGGTTGTGCAGGTGGGGCCTCCTGAGGACCCTCCCGGGCTCGGTGCCACGGGCCTTGGCAGCTCCGTGGCGGCTGGAGGAGGTTATTTGCCTTGCCACCTCCATCCGTTCCTTGGCCATCACCCCAAGCAGCAGTGTTCTGTGGGTGCTGGGCTGCTGCACCCGAACGGGGCCACGACACCCACCTGGGGACCCTTAAACCGCAGCCTCTCCCTGTCTGCGCTGCCTCACCCGCGGGGTCCCCGGAGGCAGTGGCAGAGGAGGACCTGGGGGCCTTGGATCCTGAAGCCCCGGGTGGGGTTTGACTCTCAGGGATACTCGGTGGGGTCTCCCCTCTGGCTTTTTCGGGTGTTCTCGCCCTCGACAGACGTGACGTTGCGAGGCGGGTGGATCCCAGAGGTGCTGTCGCTCCCTGAGGGCTTTCGTGGGGCGAGGTGGGTGAGGATCCTCCAGCTGTCCCGGTTCCCTCCCAGCCCCTCTTGCCCCTGCGTGTTGCTTCGCTCGGTGTCTCTGCTCCAAAACAAGGCGAGTTATTTCTGCTTGCTCGGGGAGCTGGAAGATGCTGGGCTGTCAAAGGTGATTTTGCGGCTACTTTGGAGCCTTCATTGTGCTGCAGCCATGCTCCTCAGGAGGGCTCCCCTTGGTACCGGGTGCTTCGAAGACAGAAACATCCTGAAGTGCCCGGGGCAGAGGGACGACACCCTAAAAATACTTTTCACCCCAGAGATGATGGTCCTCTCTCCTCTGAGTGGTTTTGCTGGTGGTCACCGCTCGCTGCTCGGGCCTTGTGCTGGTTTCCCAGCAGACTCCTGGCAGCTTTGGGGGACAGGGAGCTTTGTGGCTCTGGGACAGTGACCGTGAGCACCAATCCTTCTTGGGGGTGACTTTGTCCCTATTGTTTGCATGTTTAATGGTCCTTTTTCATAGTCCTGTGTCAGGGTGGGGTGCGATGGTACCACATACGGGCTCATCCTGCTCTGGACCCGCCATGCACTGCTGGCCTGTTAATAGCAACACGGGCTGCATCGAAAATAGAAGAGTAATGGAGTGCCTTTTAAAATAACTGGATAAGCTTTGAAGGGCATTGGAGCTTTATCCCAAACCTACTTGACTGGAAATCCCTGGGGATGGTCCCCATCCTCTTGCAGTAGCTCTTTCACCAGCCTGGTTCCTCTGTCCTCAGATGCCTCCACCTCTCTTGTCCATGTCTGCAGCAGACAAGGCTCATCAAGGGCTTTGGTGGGGTTCCTGCTTCTGCAGGTAAACGCTCCATACTTGGTGATTTTGCTGTGTGCAAGGCCCTGCCTGCAAGACCCGTGCACCAGGACTCTTTCTGCTTGGGCAGTGTTGCTGGTGGAGGGAAAGTGACACCCAGGAATTCCAGCAGCTTGAAGGAATCTCTCCGTGCGTGGGCTGAAGCTGGTTCTGTGGTCTGCTGGTTCATCAGGAGATCTGCAGAGGGGTGTTTGCCACCCTTGTAGGGTGGTCTGGCTCGGTGCTGAGCAAGGAGCTCAGTCTGCTGCAGTTTGGCCTCTGTGATGTTACTTGCAAAGTCAGATTTTGTGGCAGATGCAAAGATAAAAGCGGCACCGACTGAGGAAATGTCCTGTAAATAAGGACTGGTCAGGGCCAGAACAACATGAAAAATAAATAATGGAAAATCCCAACTCAGTAGGACCTGCAGAAGAGTCTGAGCTGTCTGGCTGTAGGGCGATGTCCTGGGAGCGTTCGAAGGAGGAATAGCTGTGACTTGGGCTTTGGGGAAGGGAAACACCTGAACTGAAACCTCTCACATTTTGGTGTGTTTGGAGCAATCTCCCAGGAACTCTCCATGGGCTCAGGTGATGGTCACCAGCCCGCAGAGTGATGTGGGTGCTGGGGATGGAGCTGCTTTTGGGGCTTGGTGTCATCCTGGTCTTCCAGGATTTTTAGCAGCACCTTGGCTGAAAAAGGAAACCCATTTGCTGGCAAGACTGGATGTTTTCCTACAGCAGCCCAGAGCAGTGGCTGTGTGGGGTGAAGGCTTGGCTTGACTGGGGGGTTCACTTCTCCTGGGTCACCTGACTGGGGGGGTTTAAGTTTTAGGGCTCAGCTTTTCTTTCCCTGGCTGTTGAGAGCTGAAGCTTGAAGTCCTGCTTGCAAAGAGGGGTGAAAGGCTGTTAAACATGTCTTGGCTTTAACCCGAAGCTGTTGGTCTTTTAGCTGCCTTTTCTCCAGTCTTGGGGTGAGAGGAGTGAGACTTGAGGGCTTCAGGAGCCCTTCAGTGAGGGCTGGGGCTCAAAACCCATCAGTGCAGGATATGTTAAGAAGAAGAGAGAGTTTTGCTGCTTTTGGTTGAACATCTCACACCTTCTACCTGCACTACAGAACCTTCCAAGGGAGCAGAGCTGCAGAGATGGGGTGCTGGGGTGTTGGACTTGTGTGGTGATGGGGCCTGGCGCAGCATCCCACACCTGAGCCCCACTCAGAAAGTGCTTTGAGTTGATGCTGCGAGAGGAAACCATGTCAGCCTCAGCCTCATCAGGTATGATGATGGATGAGGTGGCAGGTGGCCAGCTCTCCAGTAACACTTCCAGTGGAGGGGCATCCAGACAGCAGCTCAGAGGACCACAAAACTCAGTGCCTGCTCCCACCAATCCCCAGGGAGCCACCATCCCCCAGTGCTGGCCCGCTGACCCATCTCAAGCAGGATGCACTCGGGTGCCTGAGCCTGAGCCTGAGGCGGGAGGCAGCATTTCCAGGTCCTGCAAGGTCTCCAGGGATTGCTGGGGAGGTAGAGAAGAGAGGTGCTGGTGGAGATGCTCAGGGAGAGGCAAACAGATCTTGTTCTGATGCATTTTTGCTGGTCTGGCACCCACCTCTCCCAGTAACTCTGGATGTGACTCTTGTGTGGCGTCTGGCAAGGCCAGGATAGGGTAGAAGGTGAACGTGGGTCCTTGTGCTGGATGGTTCTGCCTCCAGATGCTGAGTCTGGGCCCTTGACAGCTGCTTGTGTTGCACCTGAGCTTCATAATGCAGAAGGCTGTAGGTTTTGAGGGGGGGGGGTTCTCCATGTATTTGTCAGAGGAGAAGGAACTGGCTGGGGCCAAGTCTTGCCTGGCAGCTGCAAGCTCTGTCAGCTTGAGCCAAGAAGAAATGGACAGTGGTGTTTTTTCTAGGATCATAGAATCATAGAGTGGTTTGAGTTGCACAGGACCTTTAAAGCTCATCTAGTCCCAGCCCCCTGCAGTGAGATCAGGTTGCTCAGAGCCCAGTCCAACCTGACCTGGAGTGTTTCCAGGGATGGGCCTTCTACCATCTCCCTGGGCAATGCATGCCAGTGGCTCACCACACTCAGTGTTAAAATATCTTCCTTCTCTCCAGTCCAAGTCTCCCCTTTTTTGGTTTAAAACCATCACCCCTTGTCCTGTCCCAACAGGCTCTGCTCTAAAGTTTGTTCCCATCTTTCTGACAGGCCCCTTGAAGAACTAAAAGGCCCCCAGAAGGTCTCTCCAGAGCCATCTCTTCTCCAGGCTGAACCCCCCCAGCTCTCCCAGCCTGGCTCCCAGCAGAGGGGTTCCAGCCCTTCCAGCATTGCTGGGGCTCCTCTGGCCCCGCTCCACCAGGTCCCTGTCTCTGCTGTGCTGAGGACTCCAGAGCTGCCC
>JANIJG010005194.1:101282-138278 GCA_024611175.1 Megaceryle torquata | reverse complement strand
TGAATTTGTTCTTTGCGCGTCGCCGTGTTTGCTGGCGGGTGCAATTGATGTGTTTTGATTTGTTTGGGTTTTATTTTTTTTCCTATAAATACTGAATGGTTATTATGATAAATGGCTATGGTGATAAATACTGAATGGTTATGACCAATTACATTGATGAAAATCTCAGAGCATTTGGGCAACAAATTACTAGCCTAGGGATAAATTGCCCAGACTGAATTGTGTGAGGTCAATTTCTTTTTATCCTGAAGGCAGGTACTAACTCCAGATAGTTCCAGGAACCTGGTTGCATTTCTGCAAACTAGTCAGCTAATCACTCACAGTGTCTAGTAAAGAGCTCAGTGCTTTGAACTAAAAATATTAGTGCTCCTGAGGAAGTCTTTCTCTTGTCACTCTGTAGCAATATGTAGTTGTCTAGGCACCATTTCTGGAGTACCTGTGATGTACACCCTTCTCAAGAAACCTTGACCTAAGTCCACAATTTAAAACCCAAGGGGAATGCATTTGCAAATATTTTCTAAACTCGCATTTGATATATTGTTCTATGCTAAGCTGTATTGGAAAAAAAAAAACAAAAACAAAGGTAAATACTGTCTTTCTCAATTTTACTATCACATTAGAGAGGAACTTGTCAACTGATGTGCTCTGCCCTCTCTCTCTTTCTAATTTTGTAAATGCATTCATTTTGGGAGAGGGAGGGGACAGAAGAGAAAATAATAAAAGACAGAAAATGTATCTGAAATGTGTCTGCTGAGAAATAAATATATCCCACTGATTTCTCTATATGCTGTATTTCAGCAAGAAAGTAATGTTTTTCAGCTGACTGCTTTTTTTGCTGTGCAAAGTGATAATTAAAAAAGTTGTTATAAAGACAAGGCCCAGCCTTGCCATTGCCTGTCACTCGTGAGGGAGTTTAGATAGCTTAGACAGACATGGCTGATCTCAAATCTTGTCCTGCAGCAGCTCTGAGTGGTAATATTACCACCAGCTTCAGAGGACAATGTGTAGGACTAGTGACTGCCAGTGGCTGACTTTGCCCATGAGAAAGCTGAAGAAATTACCAGTGTGCCCAGTTCTGTTCTTCCTTGTTACATCTCTAAGTGCTTTCTCCACAGTCTTCTGTTATAACCTTGAATCTTGCCATAGCATTTCAGAAAGCTGTAACATCCACTGTATGTTTCATATGAACATTTTCTAGCTTCTTCTAATTACAATAGTTCCTTGCTCTGCTGCCAAGAAAATAGCATCATTAGCTACTTGGATTATACAGAATATTACAGAATAAAGACAAAAACATAAATATACTCTTATTTTTCCTTCCTTATATCCTGCCTTGTGCCAGGAATCCCTCCCCCTGCTGACTTCACTGGTTAACAGTAAACAAAGCAGTTTTTAACAACTTTCTCCCTATAGCCTCTGTGGAGCATAATACAGTAGAGCCATGATAGTATTACAAAACTGGCCTACCAGGATAGTTGTGATTTTTTTGTAAACTTATTTGACTTAAAACTTCTCCTAACAGATAATACCCTTTTCTTGAATCCGCCTAGAATGGGGCATTTACAATTCCATCAATAAACAATAGCATAAATAATTTTCTTTGAGGGTTTTACAAGCATCAGCAGAGAACAATTATGATGGCAAGAGATAGTGTTTGTATCTTTCATTCTTATTAACAGAAGGTTTTGTTGGTCAGCATTTTTGGAAAAGGTGTTTGGCTAAATCTCAAATACTGATTTATTGAAAAACTTTTTTTAAACCCTTAAAAATCTGTCTACTCTGCTCAAGGGACATGCCTGGAGGAAAGGATAAGGACTTCACATTCCCTAGCTTTATGTGACTAATTTTGCTTCACAAAATTAAGACCTTTAATTTCCAAGGACTCCCTCTGTAGTCAACGGAGAGAAAGAGGATGTTGCAGAGGATTCCTGACCATAAGTCTAACTCGGATATTCATTGCTACCTGTCAGAGGAGGCTTATGAGAGAGACAAGAAAACTGTCTTTGAAGCCCTTGGCAGTATGTGGGGGATGGACTTGCATTTGTGGTCCCAGTTTTCAGTGCTGGAGGCTGGCTGACAGGTCTGGAGCTTTCCTGACAGAATTCCATTCACAGATGCAGAGAGAGGTACCAGTTTTCACCCACTGTCATACCCTGTCTCTTCCAGAACTGCTGCAGAAAAGGTGGTGAGTTATGACCATATTGTGTGCCCAGTACCTTATTTGTGGGCCACCAGTTCAGTCACCTCTTCTTAGGAATATCAGTCTGTCCTTTCACTTCTATAACAGGTTCTCTGTCATACCTGGCTTTTGTTTTTCATTAATATTGTAGATGATTGCATCAGACATTTTGAGGTCTTCTCGATCATGCTTACACAAGGCAAGTTAAATGACATTAAGTTCAGACTAATGCTTTGTTCTGCCTGTGGTTGTCAGCTGTGCATAATAAAATCTGTACTCGGAAAGCACTGACTGACTGTGCCTTTGCACATGTTCCTGAGACTACTTTTCAAGTGCAACTACTGCAGGCCCTCTGACCTGCCACATGCTGGCCCCTCAGCTGCCTCACAAGATGACGACAAGGAGCCTTTTCTGTTTTATCAATGACACTGGAGTTGCTCAGGCATTTGAAGTTGTGGGTGCACCTTCACCCATATCTGGGATTGTCTTTCCAACTTCACAGTGTGGGATTTACCCAAAACTGGACTGGAGAGGTCACCGACAGGCTTCAGAGTTAATGTATGCACTGACTGATTTACTTTAGACAATCCTTTAGGTGGCCACTGACCTCCTGCATCTTTGTGCTGGACAGTCTCTGTTAAGAAGTCCTGTAACATGCTGTTTGTGCTGTTTGCACTGTACTGCTATATCCTCTTATTTAGTTAGTTAACTTATTCAAACAAAATTCTTTAAGCATCTTGATCTTGAAATTCGTTGCCAGCTTCTCTAGTATTCATCCTTCTTATCTAATACAATTGCTTAGCTTTCCTACAGCAATTAAGACATAAAAAACTTTCCTGAATCTGAAGCTTTGGTGGATACAAAACTCTGAAGGCTACTGTTTTTTCTTAGTGTAATGGTTATGCTATTTTGTTTGATGTTATTAGTGTTTCTTTTTATTAGCAGGTGCTATGTTGTTTTCTCACTTAGCCTGGCAGCCTACCTTTTGAAGTAGGTGAGAATCTGATGTTACTTTTCATTTATTTAAGGCCTTTTGAAATTACTTGTTTAATTAATGTATCACAATTTAGCTGATGACTTCATCCTCTTTCTGCACAGTTACAGTTCTGCATAACAAAGAGAGGGCCATATGTATCCAGGGGAAACCAAATCACTTAAGCAGAAAATAAAGTCTGTCAAAACACTACATAAATGCTGTACATGTGCCTTTTTTGACTAAGCCTGGTAAATTGAGAGATTTCCAGTGTATTCTGAAAGTTTAGTCCCTGTACTGAGTCAAAAATGTTTTATCTCTCCTCAAGGTAAAATACAAGTCACAAGTCAAACTACTAGTCCTTTTAAGGAACAGTGAATATGTGTAAGTTGATGATTGTTTTAGAGCTCCTTGGTTGGACTCATCTCATTAATGTAGTTTATCAGTTAAGAAATTTGCTCTATCAAGAACTTCACTGCCACTTTTCTCACACAGATGGAAACTAATGAGCTAAAGTACCAGCTGACACAGAAAAGGTTTGAGATTTACAGTGCTAATCAGAGGTGTGCCTGTATCCAAGAGTAGCTCTTACAGTACATTTGGCTTAGCAAGTGCAAAAGACTTTCAATATTTCTATTTTATAATGAGAGCTTTAAAAACCTCCTCTCCCAGGGAAAAGACTTGAAGGGAGGGGAAGAGGCTTCTTCACTTAGTGATTCCTTTCAGTGGTTCGCTGCTGTGCAGTGGCTCTCTAAACCGCTATGGATTTTAACATTTACTCCAGCACAGCTGGGTTGTTGGTTTTGTTTTGATTTTTTCCTGTCATATTTCATTCAGGTATAAATAGCTACTAGAGCAATATTACCAAGAATATTTAAAAATACTTAATTACTGCTGCAGACATGAAAAAAAGTCTTGACCTAAAACCTCCCCAAATGATTGCTATTGTTTTTATGTTCCTATTCTAAATGTACACTGTCTAGGAACTGTAAACTTACAGAAAGAAATAGAAATGTGTATGGCAAATACAGTAGATGGAATCTTTAGTGTAGCTTGTCTAGAGATTATTTTTGTTAATGCAGCATCAGTTCTGTCAAAATTGAAATGGTTTGGAAAGTATGCAAATTTGTCGAAAATCTGTTTGAAGGAGAACTGATAAAACAGTCCAGGAAATAATGCTTTGACCATTTTAAAGAAAATTTTTATATGTGAATTGTTTTATTTAATTTAAAGAAATCTATACTCTGTATTAAATGTATTGCAGCTACAGAACAACAGAATTTATTAGGTTGAAATGGGAAAAAAGTTGGAAGCATGAAATTTCCTTTGAAATGGGAAAACCCATTTCTTGGCCAGGTCTGTTTAGTGACAATTTCCTAAATCTGTAAATACTTTTGATTCATAGAATCATGATCCTGTAGCTAATTGGTGGTTTTAAAGAGAGAGAAAATTCTTGAATGTCAACTCATAAATGCAAGTGGATGCAAATCTCTTGCACCACCTGCTTGTTTTAGTGGGGATGGCTTGAATATTGTGTGGAAACCTCATTCCACATGTTCATCAAAAAGAAGCCTCAGTACTAAAGCTAGTCATACCTTTCTCTGAAAGCTGTCTGGAGATGTTTTTCCAAGTGTAGGTATTAATGGTCTTAGACTAATTATGCTTTTACAAAACATAAGACTCTCAATTACCTGAATTGTAGGTTGCTGTTCTTTTGCTGGCTACTGACAACTTGTGAGCTCAAGTTGATTTCTGTGTGTTTTAATTTGTGTTTTACCTTTGAAACAAAAAGAACACATTAGATGAGCTGTTACTGCATCTCATATGTCACCACAGAGTGCCATGCCATAGATGTCACTGAGAGCTGGACAGGGAGGGTGGAAGAAAGCTGAGAAATTTTATTATAAAGAACACCTTCATAAATGGAAAAAGTGTTGGCGGAGCAGATGCTATTAGTGTGAAGGAAGCAAAGCCCATTCATTAGCTCTTCTTTCTACATGGGAAATTGAAACATGAAGTAAAAAGGACTAATTGCACTGTGCAGCTAGTTGCTGTGCAATAAGCCTTGCACTGTGCTTTGACTGTAACCACCACCAAATAGAACAAACATCTAGTGGACAGATTTTTCTCTGGGGATTTTGATCTATTTCCTGCAGAAGGAGTTTTTGTGTGTGTGTGTGTGTGTGTCACATCCTTGTATTTCCCATCACTGTGTAAGCTGAAAAAGAAATCCAGTCTGCCAATTAATTAGCTACAATTGTCCTCACAGGAGAGCATGTAGGAGTGTGTAGACCTTAGGAGTGTTTGTCACCGAATGAACGTGTCTGTGCTAGTTCAAAATGCCCTTCAAGCTATCTCTGAATATTTCTCTGTTCAAATGAGTTACTCCTTCTTGTGGGTGGCATGAAGAATCTTGTCCTTCATCTTTAATTTGTGTACACTAGGTTCATGACAGAGTAACTTAGTCATATAAAGAAACATAGATACCACCTCCATTCTACACCATGCAAGCTGTTGTATGCCAAAGAGTTGTACAGCTAACAGACTAGTAAAACCAGGTTTGTGATGTCTACCAAAACAGGTTGCAAACTTTGCACAGTCATGTTAAAAGTCTAATTTAGCTATTTGTGGGGGTTCTTAATCATATATGTACAAGTTTATATTAAAGCCAGAATTAATTACATCTCTCAGCTCATCCATCTAAATGAATAATGCTTTGCTGAATGCAGCTTTGTTTTTTATAAATATCTTGTTACTGTTTAGCAACTGAATATTTCTCTTTTACCTTGGCTTTTGTGTGTGGGAAAGGCACTCTATAAACTAAATATATCCAGTATTAATTAAACTGTCTGGGAAGGACAGCAGGACAATTACTCTATATAGTTTTATGATGAGATTTGTCCATATATGAAAAAGATGCAGCCATTCAATGTTTTTACTTCAGTTTTAGATCTATCTTTACATCTGTGAGATTTAGCAACAATGGTCTCCTATATTTTACAACATGGTACGTATGAAGGATCAGCTTTTGTCAAATTGAGGTTTACAAATACTCAGAAAATGTGAAGAAACAACCCACAGGGAAAAAGGAAATGGGGAGCAAAACATGGAAAAAATTATTAACATTTTTGGCATCAAATGAAAAGGAAGAGAGAAATGCCTACAAAATATGAATCTGAACATGAAAGTCTTCCTGAATCGTAAACATGATGTGCAGTATGTTAGATCGTAATTTTCCTTCTGTTGTGTCTCTCGCCCTGTTAATCCCCCTACATATACAACATCTGATGTGTTCTCTTTGTGCTCATCCTCCTTCCTAATACCCCATATGAGCTAGCAAAACCACCGTGGGTTCCCTTGAAGCCCACAAAGCTGGGGTATCCATGCTTTGTGGCATGAGCAGTTCACTGTCTAGGTGCAGGAGTGCGGTACAGCCCTCTCTTGGCACACGGGCTGGCTAGCACACAGATCTGCACTGTGCTGACCTGAGGTCGGGATGCTGCCTGCACTTCATGGGCCTCTCTGTGTGTACAAACATGCCCACCATCTCTAATGATCTTGGCTGGTGGCTCTAGTGCGGAATCACAAAACTTAGAGGCTTCTTTTGCCCTTGTCTGTCTGCAGTAACCACAGAAAAGTTTCACAATACCTTGGATTCAGCAGAAAGCCACTAACCTGAAGATATTACCAGTTAAATGCTGTGAACTCAATGAACCTTAATTTTACTACTGAATTATTCTGCTTGGAAATTGGAAAAGTCCCAGGTTTACTTCATCACACCTGTCGTGCATAGCATTTGTGTTCATTCCTTGAACAAAGAAGTTCACCCACTCTTCCAGTCCAGGGATGAGGACAGAGATAGACGGGCAAATTTCACTGAGGTTCTTCAAGGCAGAACCCCTCCAACTGTCCCATCTGTCCTGTCCCGGCTGCAGATGGCCTGTTGGGGTGGAGCACCTGCATGTGTCTCAGTGCAGAGTCTGCTGTCTTAGCACAAACCAGGTTTCATCAGCACTTTAAAGAAAACTGCTGGACTTTGCATCTGAGATATGTACACACAGTCCCAGCCAGCTGCTTTTCTGTGGGGATGTTTTCCTGGAGCAAACATGTAGTAGAGAATTGTGGAGGGCCTAGAAGCAGAAGAAAGAAATAATTCATGAGTACTCAAACTTCCAGACCTTTTTTCATGGTATTGCAGAAACCAATCCTTAGCCCCATTTAATTAACTACAACAGGAGGCTATTACAAACATTCTCAAGCGAAACAAAACAAAACAATAATATGCACTATGCAAGCACTAAAGATTACAAATAAATATTTTGCAAAACTGCCTGTAATTATGCAAAATATAATTTATGCAAGGAGTGGCGCTACCTAAATGGCAACATAACTTATGCACACATTCAGAAAAGTGTTTTCAAACAATTGCCATCATCCTGGAATAGCTTGAATCTTCAATTACAAGTTAATCTAGCCTAGTAAAATTAATTCTTTAATGTTGGGAGTAGTTCTCTATGTTTTTGCTAGTAAGCTGCATTTTTCTACTGTATTCAGTGTTGAAACAGTGAAGGGGCATTATAGGAGAAGGTAGAATTACTGCCAGTGTGAACACCATATGTGGCAATATGACAGCAGTTCTGCTCCAGCTTTCCTCATGGCAAGGTAAGAAATCCAAAGTTTGACAGCTCAGATGTCATCAAAGCTGGTTTATTGCTAGAGAACATTCATTTCTCACTTTAAACTCAGACCTGAGCAATAACTTTTGTACTAGCAACGATCCAAACACTTTTGTTTTTCTCTCAATTATGCTCTTTTCTGTGTTTCCTGATAAGTAGAACTGGTCTTCTGGCACTGGGCTGCAGCACTTTGCTGCAGAGTCAGAGGAAACAGGGCTGTTCCAGCTATGGCAGTTAGTATCTGCTGTCTGCTCCTTTGCCACGATCCACATTCTTCGCACAGCCTCTCTAGGGAGCTGGACTGAAGTTCAGCACTGTGGATGAAAGCGCAACTGTCTTGAAGAAGAAGAGGAGGATACAAGCTTATATAGGTTGCAAAGCCAAAGACCCTATACCTAGTTGGTGCAATAAACTGCCCTGGCTTCTAACTGCCTCTATTTTGAAAGCTTTCAGAAAGTCCATGAAAGGGGCATCTGATGTGTTGATGCTGCAGCAGTCATATCTGTGTCAGAACCAGAAGGTGTTGCAACTTCCTAAGAAGTAATAATAGAAGGGTTGATACCATCTACTTCCTTAATTTGTCTTTTCCTGCTTTGTCATAAGGGTGTCTGTCTGGCAGGGCTAGAAAAGGGAAGACACTTAGTTTGAAAGATTTGCAATTGTAAGCAGCTGGGAAGGAAATGAGTTCTTACTCTTGTCAGAGGCAGACTACTACCCTGTAGGCTCTGCTGTGCAGTGAAACAGGCGTAGTGATGAGCTGTGGGTCCAAGCTCCACTACAGAGAAAGGGGAGTAGTGAGCTTGAAAGGTGTCTTAGCTGACCTTTAGTAATTCCCCTGGTCATCTGTGAAAGTCTTAGGGATGTGCCTTACAATAGACCCACATCATTCATGAGTCTAAGTTAATCTAAGTTAGGTCACTCTAAAAAGGTAGTGGGCTTGAAGAAGATGACTTGAAGGGATCATAAGAAGCAACACTGGTTCTGAGAAAACATCTGCCTTCATCTAGGACCTTTCCAGACAAGTCCTCAAATCCATGACCTCTTGTGCCATATGACCTGGTCTTTAAGTATGAACCCTAGAGCCAAAGTTTTCCCTCCATTGAATTCCCCTAGTGAAGATACAAACTCTTGTCATTGCATGAATTAATAGCTACACCCATTGAATCACAGATGTATAGTTTGTATATTACATTGACTCAAGTGTCTTCTCTCTGGAGAACAGAGTCCTGTAGAATAGAGAAGTTTGAATTTTCTTTTATCATATATCTGAAAGAAAACAAGCAAACAAATAAACAATGATAAAACCCCACACCATATAATGTGTGTTTACATGAGCTTCTCACCTTATTACAGATACATATTTGGAGGGATAGGGCATTCTGTTTCTATTGCCCTGTTTGTCTTGCTCTGTCACTATGTGCGTGGAACTCGTATTTCCAGTACAGCATTTTGGCATCTCTTTCACAGGCCATGAAGGTGTGTTTGAAGAGGCTCAGAAGGAGGTGGAGACAATGCAACATGGGCACCTCCCAGGCTGCATTCTGCAGAACTTTCACACCAGTCACCTAGCCTGGCGCAGAGTGCTGGTTGCCCTCATACTGTGGGGTTTTTTCCGAACAGTCCCTTCTTGGTGTTGAGTATGTCCTTTTACAGTTAACATTTTGCCTTCCCTTAGTACTGTTTAGCCATACTGTCTCCCAGCCTTGGTTAACAAAAATAGAGCTCTCAGAATTCATAGCTCTATCCGCATTTTCTAGATGGACCACTAAACTAAATGTATGAGACTTCACTTGACCTGTAATGCTGACCAGCTGCTGTTAAAAAGCCTTATCTCTGTCTGCCTTCATGCTTATATAATCAGTCCCATCCTGTTGATGTGATGAACTATTTTATTGTTTTCGTTTTGTCCATTTTTATAATGCATACTTCCCTTAGGCTTTTGCCTTTTTTCTTTTTTTTTTTTTTGCTTCATTGATTCTTTGGAATATTATGTTGAGCTTGTTTTACATTGCAAAGTATATTCATTTGTAGAATGCGTCAATAAAATGTATATGGCCAAATGTTCAGAGCGGCTCTTATTGTCAGTTGGTACATAATGTTCCTGAAGAAACATGTCTAATGTCACCACCTCAGTCCTGTCTCCATTTTAAGCCATAGTCTCTCCCTCCCCTCCCTCAAATTAACCACTGCTTTAACTGTGCAGCATGGTGTCCTAGCTAGTGCAGCACTCCCTGCTTTCTGCACAGATGTGGAGTTTCATGCCAGCAAAGCTTGCTCTGAGAAAAGTTTTCCTTGGCATTGTGTACCAAATGTGCAGTACTGTAACAAGTTCAATAAAGTTTTACCAATGCAATACTAAAGATCATCAATGAAAGTCCCCACTAGGAAGCAAGTGCTGGAGATCATTTGTCAAACAGTCTGACTAATGCAGTTTATGACCCCATCTCATCTCATCAGCCTCCTGTTTATCTAATGTGTCACCCTTTAAGTCTTATGTTTCACCCCAGCTGTCCATGTTTTAACATTTAAAGGCTTTGCATCTGCTGTGACTGATACTGCAGTAGTGAAGGTCACTAAGCTGACTTTACTATTAGGTGGGTTTAATTTTTATATACCAAATGTGACGCGGAAGAGTCGTAGCAAAGTCTTTTGACAAGATGAGCTTTAAATATTGCTCATATTAAATTACTTTGCTTTCAATTGGTTGTCTCAACACAAGCAGGACGGGAAATCCCCTTAGAATATGTAAAGTGACAGATTTTGCAGTGCTGGCTGTATTGGAGCCCAATATTGTCTTTCATGTGAATACACAGAGAGTTGCCTGCATATCTGGAGGTTGTCCTACAGCCTACAGCTCTGTCTAGAGCACCAAATGACAACAGTCACACACTACCCTTCAACTCTTCTCTGAGTGGGTTAATAGCAATAAGGAGGTCTTAAAGTACCATTTTTATATTGATTAAAACTTTCTTTTTCTTTCTTTCTGGTAGGTGACCTCCTACCAGATAGGTAGGATACTTAATATTAATTATTGAAATGTTAACCTTTTAATCAACCAAATGAACACTGTGCTCAAATAAAACAAGTCAAATGCGGCAGGTGAAATTGTCTGCAACTGTTGGCGTTCTTCTGTAGAACTTAAGTGAAACAGGCTTTTTGGTTAAAACCATGATAAGAAAAGAAAAGAAATATTTTTCTGTTTTCATAGATGCCTTCTGACTTACAAAACTGCTATTGCTGAAATCAGTAAATGTGGTCAAATGCCATGGGTCATTGAAGTAAGATAGAGAACACCTTATTTTCTGCCAAAAAAAAAATTTTAGAAATAATAATTTTATACAAGTTGTAAAAAATACAAGGTGGCATGAGCCTGACCATGCCCATATACCAGTAATGTTTCACATCTACTTGAATTTTTACATGTAATATCTTACAGTCAGTAATAAGATATAAACCAAACTGATACTTATTCAAGAAAATGAAGGACACGTGGTCCCATAACTGGATACAAGAGAAAGAAAATCTCTCAGACAATATAAAATAAGCAAGCATGAAGTTCATTTTGAAAAAATTACTACAGCTACTACTCTGTAGTTTTGTGTGATCCAGACAGAACTATTAAGGTTAAAAAAAACCTTTGGGCTGAGTGCATGAAAACTTTACGCTATAAAAATCCTACAAGACCCTATTAAAATCCTAAAGGTCTGTGTCATCCTCTTTTTATTTTCTTGGGGGGGGAAAAAAAAAAAAAAAAAAGCAAGCTGTAATCAAGCTGCTGTGGAGGCTGTGGTCATTTGTGAGGGACTGTGTGATTTTTTCTTAATGTTTCTAAGGGCTGAATACAACAAACCTTGTGCTAATGCCCACCGTCTTCTATAGAAAGCTACCCATCCACAGCTGGATTAACTGGAAATGCAGATCTAAAAGCATATTAAAAAAAAAAAAAAAAAAGGCAAACATGGTAATGTGTCCGAAGTGCGGGGGAAGCTGTCTTTCTGTGTGTGTGCTTCCACCCTGCCAGGGCTGAGTGCCTAGAAACGTTCCCTAAAAAGGGAGCAGAGGTATTCCCCAGTTCATCTTCCCTGAGACCACTTGATAGCTAGGCTTTGAGCACGCTAACGGGAATGAATCAACATGACACACAGCAGCCTTGGGTCTTTACGTTTAAAAATATAGCCAGTGAGCGAGGCGGTAATGATGTCTGTTCCTTATTTAATCTCCACACGCTTAAAGTACTCTCCCAGGAGATAGAAGATTTGGGTGCTGCGTCCTCCTACACCATCAGGGGTTTGGTGTCAACATTCCACTCATTCCAGAGGAGCAGCCAGATAGGAGGCTGTAGCTCGTGCTGCAATAAGGAAAGGAAGTGGTGTGGTTGGACGTGAGCAAGAATCATTAAGCTTCAGTTGTGAAACATGAATCCTTATGTAAAGCAGCTTCCCTCCTATTCAAAAGTAGCTTCCCAAGCCGTAGTAGGGGCAGGATATTAGGTATGTGCCTCTTTCAGCAATTTAACAAGTCACAGGTTGCTGGATGTTGTGGATCCTACCTTGCAGCATCCAAGCTCCTTCCATACCTACAGCAGGGAGCTTGGATAACTAGTTGAAGCATTCTGATATTATCCTAGGAACTGAATGCCTGAAAACTGTGAAATAATGCACATCAGTGGTTTGGGTCCTTTAATTTCCCCATCTTTGAGCAGCAGATGCTGGGTGACTACACAGGCATCAAAAAATGACAGAAGCAAAATTTGTGATTTTTATACTAGTCCCATCAGCTTTGCCTTCTAGTTTTTATCTGTGGATTACAGGATCCTGATGGAGAGCAACCCTGTTTATCTATAAAGAGCATCGGATGTAAGGTCAATGGCTAATGAAGCAATTGTCTGTCATTATTTCATTAAGGAAGAATGCATGCATGTACGTGACTGTATATATGGGACACTCATCCAGGGAGTATGATAGGCTATCATCATGTTCAATGGGCATTTGCTTGAACAGAAAGCAAGAAATGGTGTAGAAAATAAATGGAAAACAAGAGTAAGACTTTTGACTTTGCAGGAAGTTCTGCTGTTTGAAAAAATATATTCAAAGTTTTTTTTTTTTTTTTTTCCCGCAGAACTGGTTTAATTACTTTGCTATCCAAAATAAGTTGTTTAGACCTTGAATATCTGGGTGTTACACACTTGCGATGCTAAAGACTATAAATGTTTGGGCTGAAATAGTTTAAAAATAAGTGTTGGGAATAATCATCATGTAAAGTCTGAAACTAAAAAGAAATTCAATGGAGACAGTGATTTTTTTGTGAAATATGCTCCTTTAAATCAGTTATCTTTTCAATGACAGAAAGAAGTATTTTGGGGGAAAGTTCTGAAACTTTCTAGTGCTTAATAAATGGTGGGTACCATCTATTTTAAGGACTAGTATTCATCACTGAACTCTAAATTACCTTCAGTCACATAGGTAAAAACCTTACTGCCTCTCAGGAAACCTGTGTGAAATATATTATTAATGTGCAAATGTGGTCAAGAAAGTAAATAAATCATGAAGATGGCTAATGTTAAGTGTAAGGCACCCGAACCAGGTTCTTGGAGCATCCATAATTTCTGTGGAATTCATCTGCCGTTACATGGATTCAGTACTGTAAATCTCAGAATTTTTATTTTGAACATAGCATTTGATGTTTAGAAAGTATATGAATAGGCATCTACTGTCAGGAAGCAACTGGCAGATGAGGGACCCTCAATTTAAGATACATAAATGCTGGAATACGAAGTTGTATTATGTACTGCAACAAAAACTACGCTGACTTCATTGTAGTTTTACTTTTAGATTTTCAAAAGTCTTTCTGACAAGCACTGCTCTCTTTCCCGAGTTACAAATTTTGTTAGTGTTTGTTTTGGTTCCTTTGGGGAATAACCAGCATAGATTTTGCAAGCACAGAAGCAATATTTGAATGGTTACCAGTGACATAGAGAGTAATTGTCAAATTATGATTTAAAAGGTGTTGTGTTTAAAAAGCTTCCTGAGTGGCAGTGGTTTTCTTTCAGGTGGTTGAACTATTTACTGCAAAGCAAAAAGGCCTAACTGAAAGTGCTCCAAAATGGGTTTTATAAATGCAAATCCAGAGAAACTCTTCTCTAGGGTTAATTACAGAAGTTGTGTGTTTGTAGCATTTATTGCACTTCTTAAGGCAGTGCTTTCTCATGGCCAATGTAGCAGGTTATGCGCTTGGGAAAAGAAAACCAAGAAGTCCTGACTTGTACTTCCCCAGCTGTAACCAATGCAGCCACAGCATAATTAAAGCCCTGAATAAATGATGCACTTAATTAAAGACAAAAACAAGCCCACTGAAAACAGAGGGAAATAATGAGCTATTTCTTGTTGTACATGATTTTTGTATACAATAAAACATGTGCTAAAGTGTTTTGTGGTTGGCTGGTGTTTTGTTTGCTTTTTACCAAAATGGGAAGACAAGGAGCCCAGGGAGCAGGAACAGTTTGTATTTAACAGGCAGCCGGCAGATCAATCAGGTGTGATCACTTACTGATTTAAGAAATAGGTGAAATGAAGCTCAACGGGTACCACCGCTGAGCCTGTGTCAGCCTCCCTTTTGGGCTAGCACAGCTGTTCGTATGGTCAGTCAGTGAACCGTTTTGGGGAACTGATCTAGCAGAAGAAAACAACTAGTTTAGGGGGGAGGGGAGTCTGTGGTTTTATTTCAGGTGAATCTCTTCTCCAGCACTGCTGGTGGGGAGATCATGCAAACAGGGGGAGCCTTGTTGAGGGGACCAAGGAGCTGGAGGCAGAAGTTGTGCAACATGTTGCCAAATGTTTAACATTACCCTGTAATGTTGGTAAAAGGTGAGGAGCAACTAAGAGAAAATGTGATAAGCTTCTGGGAAAAAAGCATATAGCTATGCATTATACTATTTACAATAGTAAAGGTACATTGCCCAACTTGTAACCAACAATACAAGCAAGAGGAAGGGATAAAAAAGAGAAATAAATTTGAGCTCTTGAGATTTATAAGCAAATGTCATCATGGAGCCTCTGATCACTTCTCTTTCTGTGCACTGGTGTAATGAATAAGACTAGCAAGAAAATGTTTGCAGCCTTGGAAGCGTAAAAGCTCAGAAGCTCAGAAATTTAAGACTGTGAGGAAATATTACCAAATTGAAAAAAACAAGTCTCTCTCTCTCTCTCTTTTTTTTTTTTTTTTTTTTTTTGGGGTGCAGTACCAGTGTAGGTATTACAGCTTTTGGACCTCGAGTTACCGTGCTGAATTCTCTGCTAGGTTCACACAAAACTCCTCTGGGCTCCAGTCAATGGGATTTGAAGGCAGAAAAAGCAGCAAGGGTGAAACCAAGCAACCTGCTTTTGTAATTTCTTCTGAAATAATGGTTCCCTGGTATATTATAGACACTAAGGAATATTATTAGTATTGACTCATTATGTCAAGAGCTCTTACTAAACTGTGGCCCTGACAAAATCATTAAGTGTTTTCTTATGAGGTATGAATTCCAGTCTTGTGCTCAATGTAATTCATATACAGCTCATGCTGCAAAATGAAACTCTGTTCTGTCTGGTTTACAGCAACACCACGTGTATGACAGAATCCTAATTTGCATGGCTACGGTTCAGATTATGTCAGTATTTCAAAGATAAATCCCTGTCTCAGGAGTGGATTGCTCAGCCTTTTGTTTTTAAGAAAGTGAGAAAGAGGAGGAGCCCTTAAAAAATACTTTTTGTGTGTGTGTGTGTGGGGGGGGTGTTGCAAGAAGGAAAGGAATTTAATGGAAGATGATACTTTGTCATCCTATCCTGATTTGAAGTGAATTGGACAAAAAGTAAAGTTTTTTTCCATCACTTTCTTTTTGGACATATTCTGTCAGGGAAGCTATTCTGTAAAAGGAAACAGAGAAAAGACTTGAAAAAATTATTGCAAGACAAATGTGTATTTTTTAAAAAATGCTGCATTGAAGCCAGTATTTTCAAATAATATAAACAATGAATAGCTTTGATGAAATTTGCCTGAACATAAATATTGCAGCATATGTCAAAAACACAGCCTAGAAGCTGTAAAACTGTATAAGAGCACAACTCTATATTGGAAGAGCAGGACAGAGGAATTGATCTAGCACTCTGGCACAGCAGTGCAATAGAAAACTTTCTTGAAAAAAATCCCAAACTACTACTGTTCTCTTTCTTAAACATCGTCATCAGTTGGAGCAGAGATAACATCAGCTCTTACCCCCAAAATTTGCAGGCCATTTCTGACCTCATTCTATTATCTACATATTTTCTTGTCTTTCACACAACAAATTCTTTGGGAACATTAATTTTAAAAATCCACCTTGTACCTTGCAGCATAAAGGGCAAAAGCATTAAACCAGATACAATCTATGAACGCAAAAATCTTAGAAGAGCAAATGCTGATCAAACTGTAGTATCTACACAGGAGCTACAGTGAAATAAGGCAGCATTTGCAGGTTGTCAGGAGCTGCGCAAAAATTGGTGCTTTAAAGTTCCAGATCTTGCAGCTGTGTTATTACCTCATAATTTCAGCTTAAAAAAGATTCATACTCTACTGTAGGGAGAAGAAATTGAATTACAGATTCGTAGATGCTAAGGCTCTGTGTGATGGACGACGAGAGCCACAATTCCTTTCGTTGCATTGGGTCCTAGCTCATGATTTTTAGATACTTGGGACTATCAGAACCGTGCTGCCCTCCTTAGCTCTTCCTACAGACCAAGCGTCCTCAGTTGGAGAAACAAACCTGTATGCAAATACCACCTATTGTACAGTCATCCAAAATGTGGGGTGGTTTCTTCTGCTGCCCTTCACCTGCTTCTGTTCAAATGCCTTTTGGACGGCCCAGAAACCCCGCGACTTTCTAAGGCTGGCTCTCCCCTGCTTGTGCTGATGCCAAGAACCGTGTCCTTTTCCTCGGCTCCACAGAGCGGAGGGACAATCTCATTCCTAATGCCGTTTATCTGTGGTGCCAAAATCCACCGCGGGTTGCCGAGACCTAAAATCCTCCCCAAGCTTTAATCAGCAGTGAAATAGTTAAGGACGTTCCCGTTTAATTTGACTGCTGAATACCATCAGCTCACAGCTCACCCCACTAAACCTAAACGGGGAGGGAACGATGTGCAACGTTAAGTGCCGTTTGGTGCTAAGCTTTATTGTCTATACGAGCAGCCAGCGCTGGAACCGGTCATAAATTTCCCGTAAAACCCCTGGAAAGCGCCGGCGTCTTTCAGAGCAGGCTGGCAGCGGAGCAGGCCACCCTTGGCTCCCGCGCCCTAGGAGAAGCTTACAGCCGGCCCACGCAACCCCGGGACGGGGTGCCGCTCCCCGGCGGCAGCGGGCCGCTCTCAGTTCCGCCGCCGCCGTGGCAGCCGCTGCGGAGCGCGAAAAAACTTCGCTTTCCCTCGGGACGCAGCGCAGCGGGGCTACCCCTGCGAGGGACGGAAGGAAGCCCACACCCGTCGGAGAACGCGGGGTCCTTCCCGGCGCGACGGCGCGGCGTGCCCAGGAGGTTCGGTGGAGCCACGATGCTCCCGCTGGGGCCAAAGCCAGGCCAGCACTGCCCGCAGGGGTGCGCACCGCCGCCAAGATGGAGGCGGCCGGTGTAAATACCGCGGGGAAGGAACAGGGTAGCGGCGATCTCTCTGGCGGCGAGGGAGGGGGCAGCCGAGGGAGGACTTCTCCCGGGGCAGGTGCGCGGGGCGGCACCGCCGTCGAGCAGCGGTGGCACGGGCTGGGCTGGGCCGGGGGAGGGCGTGGCCGGCGGCGCGCTCGCCGCTCCGGGCACGCTGGGCGTTGGCGGCCGCGCTGGGAGTGACAGCGGGGCCTGAGCGGATCCGCGCTGCCCCATGGCGGCCGCCCGCCTCGGCGGCCCGCCCGCCTGGCGGTGACTCGGGCTCCCCCTCCCGCCCCTCCTCCTCCTCCTCCTCCTTCTGCTCCGCTCGCCCAGCCCGGGCCCGGCCCAGCCGCTACCGCACGGCGCCGCCGCCGCCCGCCGAGCCCGGGGCGCAGCCGGGAGCCGCGCGGTGGCCATGACGGTGGAGCAGAACGTGCTGCAGCCCAGCGCCGCTGCCAAGGTGAGTGAGACACCCGCCTGGTCCGGCTCGCCGCCCTTTACCGCGCCGTGGGGGCCCGCCCGCTGCGCCAGGGCCCAGCCTGGGAGCCGGCTGCGCGCCCCTCGCCGCGTCCCTCCCCGCCTGCCTCGCCCGGGCCTGGCCCCATCCCCTCCCGGAGCCGTTCCTTTCCTGCGCGGCTCCGGCAGCGGCCCCCGCCCCGTCGGCAACTTTTCCTGCCCCCTGCAACGGGGGTGCAGCCTCCACACACCCCGGCCGCCTCCCAGGCCCGTGGGAAGCTTCTCTCGGCCGAGGGGGGGCCCGGCCTTCCCTGCGCCGCGGCCTCTCACAGTCCCCGCTGCTTCAGCCCTGGGTTGGGGCCAGGGCGACCTCGGAGCCGCCGAGGGGGCGCGGCGGGGCCGGGTTGTACGCTGAGGCGCGTCTGGGCAGTGGGAGACCGCCGTCAGTCCCGGTCCGGGTCGTGCCCTCTCCCTAGCACCCCGCGGCTTGTGGGAGACCCACCGCTCCCCGGGTGGGCGAACGGGCAGCCCCGGACTGGGACAGTGCCGGGGCCCCGGGTGGGCCTGTTGCACTTGCAGAGAGCAGCAGGACCAGGGAGCAGCGTGGCGGTGAGGACCGCGGGATCCAACCCGAGCCCCCGGTGTGGGCCGGGAGGGAGATGCTGCACATGCACGGCGTGACCCTGGTGAGCCGGCATCCGTGTCTGCTAAAGGTGAACGCTATTTCCAGCGTCTGACACACAGTTCGCTGTGACGTGCTCTTGCTGGAGTCAAGAATTGCTAACGTTCTTATTAATGTTCATCGTGAAATGGGGTTAAGTGAATGGCAAGGCTTATAAATATTCCACTGCACACCGGGAGTTGCTGAAAAATGTTTCTTTGTCAAAAAAATGGACAGCTACAGCTCTTCTTTGATTAAAGGGAACTGGCAAGAGAAAAGGAAACCTGAAATTAAATCCTAGTGCTTTTAAAGTTTGGCTTTTTTTTTTAATTATAACTTTTTTAGGAGGAACTGTTGCTGCTTGATGCAACTGGTTTTGGTTTTTTGGTTAGTGATGTGACTGCCTCCTCTTCCCTGAGTGTGGTGGTTTTTTTTTTTTTTTTTTTTTTTTTTCCTTAATGGCATGTGATGCTTTTATAAGAGGATAAAGGTATATCTGCTTTCATATAGCAGTGTGGAAGTTGAGTGGAGTGGTTCCAGTTCTAAGAGTGGACAGTCAGAATGTGGTGATTAAGGTATAATTGGTTCAAGTGGTTTAACTTACATTCAAGAAGCTCATTTGGAGGGAGAGGTGTGTCTTGTCCAAGACTGCTGTTGTAGTTGGAAGTGGCTAGCACTGATTTTGTCCCCTTTAGCAGGAAGGAGAGAGATGGACTAATTTTGTCTCTTTGTTCCTCAGTCAGTAGTGTTTTCAGTGGGGGTGTACTGGAAGGCTAAAGTAGTAGAGTTTTGCTCCTAGGTCCCATGCTATGTTCTTTTGTGTTAAAACTTTATTTGTTGTTTCTGTGCACCTGACAACTTCTGTGAGCAGGTTACCTTTTACAACACCTGTTGTTGATCATTCACTTAAATATCCTTTAATTATCATATCAGATACCCTGTTACATGGTGGACACTGATCAGAGCTGCCTGTTTGCTCTTCCTGTACATAATCTTGAACAAGATATGTTACAGATTTCAGCTAAACTGCTGCTTGCAGGTCAGCAGTGTAGGATTTCTTTAGTTTCAAATGGTGGTTAAGTTTAAAGGATGGTTGGGGATTGATTGTAGTAGATCACCTGGTAATCCATACTGCAGTAAAACATGAGATTAACAATAATTCTAAAATTCTGATCAGCATCTGTGGATAATGGTTACTTGTTGAAGTATCTAGAGAAACTATATAAAGTGGGGTTTTTTTTTTTCACGGCAGGAATTTTCTTCTTCATTCCTGTTGAATCAAATGATGATTATATTATCTGAATTGCCTTGTTACCTATTATTAACTGCATGCTGGAAGGCGAGGGAGGCCAATCGAGAATATTTTGCAAAAAAATATTACTTGACTCTAAAATGAGTATCTCATTGCTTAGTAAGACTAAAGAATAACTAATTGGATGACAGACTTTAACATTGTTCAGCTTATTGGCATGTAAGAAGAAAAATTTTGAAGGTACGGTGGGCTGATACATGGTTGAAAGGTGGAGAGGCTACCATACCACTAACTCATTGTCTTTCCTTGAAGAAAATCCCATGCTTCATAAGTATTGAGAGTTTGTTCTGGAGACTTCAAAGTTTGTCATGATTATTTTCTGTTAGTGTGAAGAAACCACATACAAACAGAAATATATTGGTTTTTCAAGAGCTGCCTGAGTCATCAGCATACCTTATTCAGAACTGTGGTTCCCAACATTGTTCATGAGTTGTTTTCTTGTTGTGGTACAGGAAGTATGTGTCAAACTTCAGCAGTACTTGGAGATGCAAGTTTGTATCAATAAATGGTCTAACTACAAACAGCCTATTTCCCACTGAAGCTATCTTTAGTTATTGTGTAGTTAAAGCATTTGGATCGTGTCTAGAGAGGTTTTTTCTTTCATGTTTACTGGTCATCTTGACTCCTAGTTAAAACTTGTGATTTGTCTCTTGAAGCAAATAATTAGTCACGTTAGTCTTGTTGCTCACAGCTCTCGTGTGCTTCTTTAGCATTGTTAGGTTGCCTGTAATGTTCGTATTAAGACTAAAGTGAGTGAATAAAGGTAAATGACCTGGGAAGTTTTTTTTTTAAAAAAAAAAAGGTAGCTTCTTGTTTTGTCCTGTCTGTATTTCTGTCCAGTAAAATCTTTTTGTCAGACATTATGCTAAGGCTTGTGTGTTGCAGGGTTCCCTGTACTCCAGGTGGCCCTGCACTGCTGCTATGGGGGCAGCTTGCACTGATGTGTGTGTACGTTGATTTTCTTCCTGGAGGAAGACCATGCCATGCAGACCCTTCCCTCAGCCAGTGTCTTTTACACAGTGGGTTCAGCAGCAGGAGCTAAGGTGAATGGTGATTTTGCTAGTAATTGGAAGAAATGATATCATACATGTTTCAGCAGTGTGTTAGCTCTGATAATTATCATGACGGTCATCTTGGAACAGCAGATTGAAGAATCTGGGTGTTAAGGGTGACGCTTAGCTGGCCTCTCAGCAAGGTGTATTATCAAGTTCTGCTTCTGGAGAGAGATCGAGTGTTGGTTCATACATGGATTTAAAGTTGGATTTATCTGTCCTTTATTTTCCCACACCTGTTGTTATTTCAGACTTGTGATTCAGCAGCAGATTGGCAGTGTAATCTCAGGAATAGCAGAATAGTTAGGTGTGTCAGATCAGCTCACTTTTTTTTTTTTTTTTTTTTAAGAAGCACAAATCTCACTTGAAATAATACATGACTTAAAGCAAGGTCTAATACTGCTTCCCCTCCCTTGCTCTTTTTTGGCATAGTAAGGAGAAAATTGTGCAAGCTCGTGTGTGTGCTTGTCCTGTATATATGATGTACTTGCTATTAAAAGATTTAGCTAATAATATGGTACTGCTTCTTATCTGTAAGCAAAAGCTGCTAAATTCTTAATTCTGCATATGGAAGAAGATATACTCATGTGTCTTCAACAACTGAAACAGGAATGTTGACGCAGTCCTGAGTGGCAGAAGGTGTTTGTGAAGAATATCTACTGAGAACTTGGTATGCAAGGAAGATATTTTGGGAGTTGTGCTATTTTTTTATTATTTTGATCTTAATAGGTGGCAACCTTCCTTGGATTTAGCCTTTAAAATCTTTGTGTTTTGATCAGCTGAGTTCAGGGTTGCTTGATGGACCATTTGCCTGGTGAATCTAAGGGGCTGCAGGCTTCTGCTCTCATCACACTTCCAGAGTCCCTCTGGCCTGTGGTGTCTGGCACACAGGTGTCCTCCCGTATCTGAGAAATGCACCTTGTGTTGTTTAATGAGGACAAGTTACATATCTTTCTGCAAACAAGCTGCCTGTGTTTGGACTGTGTGGCAGGTGCGCTCTGTACATGATGGGCTTGAATATGGGGAGTGGGAGTTTATACCTGCTATTGCTGGTACTGAAAGCTTTATTACCTCTTTTGGGCAGGATGAGCAGAATCACCAGACTGATTTACTGAAAGTGTTTGTACCAACTACAAAGTCACTTAAAAGGATTATTTGAAGTGCTGTGAAGTCATTAAAAATGCTCATATTGTGTGTAGTTACACCATCTACATAGATTCCTGTTTGTATTTTCTGAAAGCTAGATCAAGGTGCAAAGGTCAGTGATTCAAAGTAGTTTTGAAAGCCCTTGTCAGACTGGTATGCTAAATTGCCTTCTGCTTTTGTGAATGTTTTGATGGGAGGGGCTGTTTGTATGGTTGAGTGGGTGGTTTTTAGATTTTTTTTTAAGTTATGCAGTCTTGCCTTTTTTGGTATATGCTACCAATCTCTATCTTTCTGAAACATTTAACAGTAGTTTAAAAACCTGTTGTGCTCTAGAAAAACTCACAGAAGTTCAGGAATTGTTTCTGTTAGAGTAGCATGTATAGTACATGTTGGTTTTTTTTTTTTTACATGTATAGTACTGTTGTTAACATCTGTCTGAAAGGTCTTTAAATATCTTTTGGCACACACCTTGAGGGGAAAAAAAAATACTGCCTCAGAATATAAAAATGTGAGGTTTATGTTTTTTTCTGTTAACCTTTTGTAATATTATTTAAAATAACTTCAGTACTTAAAAAAAATATTTCTTTAGGATAACACTTTATCAACAACTACTAAGAATTGCAGCTACAGAAGCTGACAAAACCTATCAGCTTCTATGAAAAAGTCAAAAAGCAAATTACCCATGTCTAAAAATGTGAAATACTTTTTCTATTTTTGAAAAGTGTTTTGTAAAGATGAATAGGAGGATAATAGACTTACCTTTCTTACACTCTCATGCCTGAAAAAAAGGTTAAAGAAGGAAGTAGCATTGCTTTAATTCTGTGAATTCAGCTGGTGCTCATGGACTTCTTTAACTGAAGAGGCATGAAAGAGAGAATTTCTGTTTTGCTTTTGGCTAAAGCTTCTCTTCTTCCTGGCTGAAGAATACACCCAAGTGTCAACCATCTAAGTATTCGATCCATGAGAACCTGGTTCCATAACTTTAGTGATATGTGAGTGGTTGGGTTGAGGGACACTCTGGACACTGGGGACTGGTGCAGTGGTGGAGTTGTTGACCTGATGCCGCAGCTGACTTGGAGGCTACCTTCTCAGGCTGGGCTGAGATTTTTGAAGAACTAGCTGGGAGGTGTCACTTGCACTGGGGATTGTTTGAGGGGTTGCTTCAGTCACACCTTTACAGCCATTGCTGGTGATGGGGGGGGAGGGTGGGATGGGATTACTGGGGTGCCCAGAGGTGCTTCTAGGGCTTCTTTGTTTTATTGTTCCTCACTTTCTGTACTGAAGATGCTGATTTGCAATTCTCAGCTGGTCATCTGGCAAAAGCTAAGAGCTAAATATGACATTCCTGATATTCCTTGGCATAAAAAGTAAAGAAAAAGTTAAGAGCAGTGTCTTCACTTACATGTTTTAATGTAGGAATAAATTCCTTTGGAAGCCTGACTTTTTGGTTTTGTTTGTTTATTCTTATTATTGCCTTCTTGTACTTATGGAACAGAGCTCTTAAAATTCTGAGGAGGGTGTATGTGTTGCTGGGACCTGGACTGAAACTACTCTCTACTTTCACTTACTGGGAAAGCCATATGTGTGGGAGTAGCTTTTGTGGAAAATGAAAGTGTCTGGAGCACTTTCACTTTCTAGTTCTCTTGTGATAAATGCTGTGATTATGTTGGGAAGGGGAAGATTGCATTGGCTCACAGTGTGTGTGTATGTGTGTTGGAGGTTTTTGTGTTGAATATTTTTTTTTCCTACTTTATATGGATGTGTTAAAGTTACTCATCAAAACCCAGTGGCTAAGTTACTGATGTGATTATCGTTAGTCAGCAGATAGACACCTGTCATTTGAGAGTATTCAGCTTCTCAGCAGGGGGCTGTTGACTTGTAGCATCACGATGCAAATAGCAAGACAGAGTAGTAGATAGAAGAGGCCGTTTTGACAATGTATTTCAAAGTGATTTTATGAATTCAGGGTAGACTTAAGTCTTTTCTTCCTCATTAAGAAATAAAGACTACTTCTGTTAGCTGATGATTACCCTTCATTACTTGGGGTGCTGTTAAAGAAGTTGGAATCTGCCAAGAGGAGAAAATACTTGACTGTGGAGTGAATGTTAGTTTAACCAAGTTCAGTGGAACTAATATAAGTCGCATGTGGCTTACACCAGAGAGCTAAGTGTCCAATAGGTGGGATGGTAGCTCTTTCCACTGGCTTCTGAACTGCAGCATGTGCAAAATTCTGTTTAATAGGTGGTCAAGTATAATGAACAGGGAGAAGCTAGTACTGTGAATTATAATAGATAGTTGGATGTAAAACTATGTACAGCTGAAAGTTTTCTGATAATATTATTTACATAATAAAAAAATTAACTTTAAAATTAATTAAAAAAAAATACAGTCATGAAGGAATCTAAATCTGTGAGGCTGAAGTAAAGATGAGGCAGTGAGGTGCTTTACTGCAGAGCAGGGTAGCAGGGGCATGCCGTACCTAATGGTACAGACTCAGGCTTTGTGCCAAGTAAATGGAAATACTTTTTCCCGTTTCCTGCATCAGGCTGGCAGATGGCCTCTCTTGCTCTTTTTTTTGTGAAGAGTTGTTACTTACCATTTGGCAACAATGCATTCTGAAAAGTGCCGTTGTCAGATTTTTTAATGTTACTTCCATCAGTGCTGTGCTGAATATGAACAGTGTCGTAAGCTGTATTGTGCCAACGCACCTCAGCCAAGTTTGCAGGTAGAGTGGGGAGCAGCTGTAGTGTGTGTGACGGCTGAGTACAGTCACTGTCTAACTGTTGCTTTCTTGCAGCGTTAACATTGCCACCCTTTCATTGGATTGCAGGCCTTAGATCTCTTTATCACTAGATTTCTTTAGAACTTCCACAACTTGCAATAGACTAATGTAAGTGCTCTCCAGACCGTCAGCAGAAAGTTTTCATGAAACTTCTTTTTGAGTTAATTCTGTCCATACCACCTCTCTGCTCTGTGTTACAGTCCCAGTTTGCAGAAGTGAAGGGGAATGTATTTCTGTCTTTTAGCAGCAGGCACTTACACCTCTCTACCTGGGTATTTGGGGCGAGTACACTGATCTGTGATCTGGGGTGGCAGAGGTGTTGTACTGCCTTCTGCTGATAGTTGCAGGGCTGTATCTTCTGGTAGGGGGTGGTTTTAACATGTTGAACTGATGGATTCTCGCTGAAAAAAAAATATATTCTGCACAACATTTATTTTGAAATGTTTGTTACCAACTAATTGGCAACAGTCAAGCTTAACAAAGTTTAGGTGTCAAGCAAATGCAGGTTGTGTTTATAATATCCTTGACTAAAGCTTTTTTTTAGCCATCAGGTGAAAGCATATTTTTAAGCTTTACTGTCAACGCATACAGACAAGAGTAATGTATTTAATAAAAGCTTTTCAGAGTGGCATTAGCGTTTTCAAGGCATGATCCATAGCTATTTAAATTTAATTGACCCTTATATCTTACCTTGGTCTAGGCAGAATTTGTAGAAATTAATGCAGGTGATAATATGGCATTATATGCCTTCATGACTACTTCCTACCAATTGATGTGTTGTCATTTCACTTGTGTTGTATCCTCTAATCCACAGGGCTCCCTTTAATTAAAACAAGATGGTCACTTTGACATTAGGGTCTGAGTCTGAGATGTAAAAGTTTTGAACTGTGAATTGCATAGCTATATTTAATTCCATCTAGTATTTTTGGTGAATAATAAACACTAGGCTTGATTTTTGCACATGGTTTCTGTGATAGCTGGATTTTTCTCGTGTGTGTGTGACTTCAAGACTTACGCTGAAATTTTCTATTCTTATTCTCAAACTAAAAGTGACTTTTTCTGAATTTCAGTAAAATTTCAATAAAAGGAAAAAAAAAATCATTTTGAGCAGTTGAATTTAGCTGTGTGCTCACTGGTTTTAAGCCAGAAGTGCTGTGTGGAAGTTGAAGGTAGTATGCATTTACATTCAGGTGTGTGCTTTGAGAGTGCTTTAAAGTAAGCAGCTGAAAAAGGCTGTGTATGTCCAGGCACGTGGCCCTTCAGAAGAGGAGGAGATGGCAAGAACACACTCCAACTCTACTTCCCTTTTGTGTTTGTTTTCATTTTATTCCTCTAAAAGTTAGCAGCTTTGAAAAAGAAACTTCTCCTTGGACCACTGCTGTTGGAAATGTTTGTTTCCAAAGTGCATAGGTATGAATGGCCTGGTTAGAGGACTGAATACTGTGTTTCGTTGTATCTCGGTAATCTGAGAAAGTTTTGCAGATTTTAACTATTGTTTTGTTTTGATACAGAAACATGGGAAAATAAGTAAGGGAAAGTATTTAAGCTTGTCAGTATATGTTTAAAAAAAAAAAAAAAGGCTTTTGGACACCTTGCAGCTTTGTTTCCCTTCTTTGTATTACCTGCTTTTCCTGTTTGCCAGCTGCTTTTCTTCAAATTATTCTTGTCTCATCTAATTCCAGCATGGTCCTACGTGAGGACCATGCTCTTTTCATTTAGAGACTTCCCCACTACCATTTTCTTTTCTTGCATTAGAACTTTTAATTATTTGGTGGCAGTAGTCAGGAAGCTTTTTTTAAATTTGGAAACCTCAGTTTATAACTTTTTTTTTCTTGTTTAATAGGGTACTAGAATTAAGTCTCTTCTTTTTGTCTATATTGTTTTACTTGTTTGGAAATTGCAAGTAAGATCTTGGTTATTTTTCAGATGTTCCCTTTAGTCTTGCATGTGTTTTATGGGACTTTGTGCTGAAAGTCCCAGAACGTCTCTTGTGCAGCTTTGGGTGGACTATAATTGTTCCCTTGCCTAAAGCTGGCTGGGCTGCTTTTTTGGGTACAGTCTGCAGGGTCGCCTCTCTATTTATTAATGGTAAAGACAGATTCCCCATCATCACTACTTCCAGCGCTTGCTAACTTGGCATGTTACCCTGAAGCTTTTTCTTGGGCTGATTTAAAGAAGACTGGTAAATGTGCCACCTACAGCCTAGCACTGACTGGGCGTATGTGTGCAGTGTACAGCCTGTGCTGCATTGTTATAGACAAGGGAAGGAGTTTGCAGCTGCTTGCTATCCCCAGCAAAGATGCTGAAGACTCTTGCTTTATGACCTTAGTGAGTAGTAAAAGGTTGAAAAGTTTGCTTGTTGGAGTTTGTCTCTTGTTTGATGGGGAATGTGGTGGCATAATGCTGCTTCTAGGAATGTAGCAGAAAATTAAAATTATGTTTCAAATTATCTTTCAAAAATCTGAACTCTTTAGAGGAGTCTTTCATATCCCTTTTATTCAGGTCAGCCTATGAAGCTTCAGCTAGGTGTGTGGTGGTGAAGGATGGCATAAAGTCACTGCTGCTGTGATAGGGAGACAGGGAAAGCTGAAAGAGCTAAATTATAGAACATTGTTATAAGCCAAAGTTGTCAGAAATTTCTTGAGACCGTGTTTTCACATATTAGAATATAACATGTTCAGCTTTCTGTGGGAGCTGAGGCAAATGTGCTTTTCAAAATTAGGTAATTCATAGTCCATTACAAAAATACCTAAAGAGTCTTAAGATTTCTTTCTTGGAAGAAAATGGCCTGGAAAATTTCAGTTGCCCTCTGTGGAATACACTGTTGTATTTACTATTTCTTTAATTGTGGGGTAGTAAAATTATGTGCTGATCCTCAGTACAAATCTCAGCACGTTTAAACAATATAGTGTCACCATTGAGTCTGAGGTTTATTTTAATTTTAATGTCATCTGTGTCCATTGAGGTGGTTACCTAATGAAAATGAAAGCTGCTCACTGACCTTCACAGGCCAGGAATCTGTGGTGTTGCAGTGGCCTTTCTGCTTGGACGCAGCATGTGCCAGCGCCTTCCTGGTGCTTTACCCAGGAAAGGCTGCCTCACTGGAGAAGCTGTAACTGCTGTCAGAAACCAGTCACCTTGCAGGCAACCTTTTAAATACCACCCTGGATTTTAGTTGACTTAATGTTATCTGTAGTCTTGTTCTTCTGCAGTGTTTGTTTACTTAATAACACTGCCCACACACCCTCCTCCACAACCCCTTCCCCCAAGAATGTGTTTGTCTTCACAGGATTTCTTTTTAAATTATTAGTGGGGGACAGGATAAGCTAGTAAATATTTTTACTGAATGCTGCAAATTTTTACTGAATGCTGCCTGACTTTTGTGATGGAATTTCTTCTTGTAATGCACCTTGGATTAAAATTTGGGGTAAGTGGGATCAAATGAAGCTGCATGATGAGTTCACACCTGAAAGACATTGCAGTGTGGTGGGGGTGTTCCCCTCTGTTCTTCTCCAGCCCCCTGTGTCATCTCACCTAACTTCTTTTGCCCCGGGAAGGAGGCAGCAGCAGTCAGCCTGATCAAGAGCTGCATACTGTCTGTACGAGCTCCTGCTGGGTGCAGCTCCCAGGCTCCTTGGAGCTGCTGGAGTACTGGGGAGCCCTGAGGTTGGGCTGAGCTGTTGGAAGTGTCTTTGGGCTACTGGGACTGTTGCTCTTGAGACAGGAGGGCAGGTGTGTCCGGGTACCTGCACACTCTGTGATCACAAGGCCTATTTCTGTAGAAAATCAGGTTAATGTGTGGGGTTTTTTTATTTGACTAAATGGAAAATCTTTTATTGAAAGCCTTTCTAGTAAGTTATCAGTAAGAGCTAGAAATGTGAAACTAAGCAGTTCCTCCCATGCTGCTTCAGTCAAGCAACAGTGTTAATAAATCAGTTCATAGACTAATTTTCAGATAGAGCTTCCGTTACATTTCTGTTGTTCATTCCTCTTTTGGTTTGGGGGATTGGTTTTCAACACTGTTGATTTGATTGAAATGACAAGATGTTTGAGGCAGTTCATATTTCTATTGTCATAGATCACCCTATTTATTATTGTAAAGTTTAAATGGCTTTGCTGCCTTTCTAGTGTTTGCTCTTAGTCTTTGTAATGACAACTACTCTTGCTTTCAGCCACTGTTTTCTTTTTTTGTTGTTTTTTTTGTGTGGTGTTTGTTTTGTGGTTGTTTTCTGTTTGTTTTTTTTGTTGTTGTTTGTTTCTTCACTGAGGAAACCTAAATCTTTTGATAATATAAACTGAGTGTGTTCAGTTGAATTATAGTCCAGGCAATAGACCTGCAGAGCTGTTGAGTTGGATTCTAGGTCTGAGTTTCAGTATTTCTGTGGCCTGAGGGGAAAATGAGACAAAATCCACTAAACACATTCAAGGAAGTGTGTCCCTGTTGCTTTCTGAATGCTCTCCATGTTATTGTATGTATGTACTCAGTGGTACCTCTTCCAGCTACATTATTACTCCAGTTCTTGAGCATCCCCAAATTTGCCTAGGAAGATCCATGTAATAAGGCGATGCTTCCTTTTTACACAGCTCAGGTGGGAGAAGAGTTAAGAAGTCAGGCTTTAGGGTCTCATCCATTCCCTGTGCTGTGAATATGGAAGAGGGGGTGTGAGGCCACTTTTCCTGCCTATGGGTGGAATAGTTTGGAAAGTCACAGATTTACCCTGTGAACAGACAGTTTCCTGCTCATTGCAGGAATATTAGCAAATGTAGGTGATGATTTGGCTCATAATTAACTTCTGATGTTTGTGTGTGGTTTTTTAATCATTATTATTTAATTTTTTTTTTCTTTTTGTAAATGTGCTTAACTGTCTGAGGTGGATTTGTCATATATTTAGTGTCAGTAAAACCAAGCTCCTCAAGCCTCTCTTTAAAATATTATTTCAAAAAGTTTAAATGTTAGGTTGAGTTAAAGGAAATTTGAGTGTTATATGTTGAAAGTAAATTACTGTCTTGTGGGTTTTTTTTTTTTAGGGGGCACATATGAGGCTCAGAATAGTGAGTATTTACACAAATGTACGCTCTCATGTTGTGTAGAATCCTTACTATGAAGTCTTGGAATTCATTGGAAAGTCACTCGTTAAAGCATTTTCATTTGAAGTAGTACAGCTTTGTTACTATTAATGGAAACCATAGACATGTGGTGAGAGTGTTGAGTGTTGTCTTATGAAGAATATAGGTTATAGAATGCTATGATTAAGTAGGATCCTTCCTTTAATTTTTCAGTGAGGACTGAATGCAGTTAAGTAATGCACTCAAGCCTTTTTCCCCATTACACTTCTATTTGGGCCAGGCTCTGTGTGGTTGGCTGAAAGTTCCTGCCGTACAGCGTGTCCTTTTGCTTCCTTAAAGTAAGTTTGCTCTCAGTCCAGTTGCAGGTGGGTAATAACCCACTTTACACAAGCTGCTGCTGTAATTGGCAGGTTTTGGCAGACTGCATGGAGCAGTCCTGGACTGAAAAACCTACAGTCTCTGTGCATGTCTTTTGCTCTCCACAGGTGATTTTGTCCAAGCCAAAGCTTGCATTTGTGTGTGTATAAAAATATATCTTTACCTACTTTCTTAGAGGATACAGTGTCATGTAAGAGGCTTCTCTTTTTATAACTGAACAAAAGGAAACCCAGTTAGCAGATACCAGGCAAGGGACCCAAATTCCACTGTGCTGTGGGAGGTACTGTAAGAGCAAATGCCTCCAGTGCAGAGATTTAACTTGGTCTTTGTCCTAGCAAAATACTGCTTTTAAAAAAATATTTATGCATCTACCCACCTTTTAATTTACATATTTATGGACATATGTTTGTTCTACACATACAGAGAGAAAAAGCTTGAGGACAAAGATGGTAAGCATGAAGACATGCAACAAAGCCTTCCAGAGTTGATTTTTCTCTGTGTTTCAACTTTACAGAAGGAGTTAGGTTTTATTTCCCTATTTGGAACTTGAACAGCAGTTTTTTTAGAAGATGGCTTGTATATCTGTGTTGCTGGAAGCCATAATGCTCAGCAGTGTATGTGGGCCTTATGTGTTCCTGAGAAATAAGATTAACATGGCAGAAAATGACATTCACAGTAGTAATTGAGGGTCTTTAATATGCTTGTCCTTTGTATATTAGCTATTTCTTGTTCATTTGGCACAAACTTAAAGCTTTTTTTTTAATGTAGAGGATTAAATTCCTCTAATCTGTGTTGTTCTCGTTACAGCAGCATCATAGGGGGAAGCTAGCTTGTTAGCTACTTGTCTGCAGATGGTACCATTAGAAGGTCCTCTGTAGTTCAGGTGACATTAGAGTTGTCTTTAATACAGGATATTTTCTGCACTATCATTCACATTTTCCTCCAACAAATAGCTCTTATAAATAGATGTTCAACTAGAAATTAAAGTGAGTGGGTTTTGTGTGAAGGAACCAGGTCAAGGTACTGTTCTTGGCATTTGCAATTTTTCTCCCTCTTTCTTTTTGTCTCCAGATTCATCCCTTGAATGAAGGGATCCCCACAGTTCATTTTCATTATGTACTATTTCAAAGAACTGCACAGAGAGGCAGTAGGCCCTGTTTTCTCCAGGGAATGGTTGGGCTATCTTGTTTGCTACTAAACAAGTAACTTTTTCTGTGCTTGCAAACTGAAGAGGGATGCTTTATCTTCTAAGCTTGATAGTGCTTGCTTAGCAAATACAAATATTTGGATGTTGCCATGAATAAAGCTTACATGCACTTCTTCAGAAGCAACAGAGATGAGAAAATAAACAGACTAAAAGGTGTCTAATTTCCCCCCCCCCCCCAAACTGATCTTTCAGAATATTTCAGAATGTTTCAGAAATTAGCTAATTTATGAGATTTAGCTTGTCCAAAAAAGCAGTTGTGTAAGTTAGCCTTTTGCTTTGCTTTTCAGAAGTTATCAGAGTTTACAGTGTTGTCTTGGAACTAATTTGGGCACAGTATCTCCCTAAACAGATAATAGTGTAGATCATTTTTTGCTTCACTAGGTTTGGCACAGCTGCTGAATATGCTACTGTGTGAGGTTATAAACCAGATAATCTTAATTAGGCATTTCCTGGGAGGAGGGGAGGGATTGCTGAAAAAGGAAAGAATTGGAAATAAGGGCATGCATTCCTGATATAGAAATTTGGCTTCCATCCAGGAAAAAGGGAAAATTTCCTGTTAGTTAGAATCTTCTAAGAGCTGAAAGCCTGGAGATACATGCTGTGTACCTTGGGGAGCCAGCGGAAGTGGGAAGTCTGGGAATAGCTCATGCATGAAAGCCCCAAGGAACTGATTGCAGTGTGATATGGTGGGACTGAGGGGTGTGAGCAGCTGGATCTCAGGGCAGCTATAGCATCAGGGGACCATTTCTTTTGTCTGGCCAAGGACTTGGGTTATGCTGTAGCAGTTGCACCAGCAGAGTCTAGTGCCTTTTTACGGTTGAGTCAAATGTAGTTCAAGTGACATGGAGTATGTGTGCATGTGTGTTATATCTGTGTGCAGGTGTAACGTGTCACATCTGGTGCTTCACTGCAGATATATGTGGAATCTTGACGCATTAAACTGGAGGGTCTGTGCTACAGATAAACTGGAATCTGTCATGCAAATTTGAGCAAAGGATGGCAAACAGAATGGGTACAGACCAAAAGGATCCGGAAGAACTGAAGTGGATTTCTTAGCACCAGTAGTTGCACCTGGTTCCATTGGAATAATTTTTTTTGGATCTGCATTTGGAGAGAGAGGTTGCTTGTTAAATTGAAGTAAAGTACAGTGGTTTATAGTTCAGAATTTGAACTTCTACTAATGCAAGGTTGGAAGAAATGGGAAACCAGTGAAAAGCCACATAAGAAAAAAAATGGCAACTTATTTATATTAATACTGCTGGCTGTGTTCTGGATCTTCCCTCACTGTCCTGATTTAGTTAACATCCGTTAGGGTAGATGCTTCAGACGCTTGTAAATACTTGTATGCCACCTTCGTAAGTTTTTAGCTTTGATTTAGTGTAGGGTGATGTCTTTTGGGTATTTTTGGTAAGCCTTTGAGTGAATTCTTTAGAATATTTACATTAGTGTTTGTAAACATTTGAGGGTCTGTGTACTACAAGCATTTCAGCTCAGGTTAGCCCAAGCTCCAGGAAGACTAAAGCTTCTAGGATAGATGTAGTCAGAAGGAGCATTAAGAGGAGTAAAGAGAGTGGCTTGCTTTGTATGTAGAAGATTGTCCTAAGTCTTGTATTAAATACTAATTAGGGTACAGAAGAGACTTCGTCATTTAGTAGTTGCATTAGAATTGATCTCCACTATTTCAGTCATGGGCAAGAGTAAAATAAAACCTTTATACCACAATAGCTTGTACTAAAGGGATATAATTCAAAACAAACTTGACCTGTTTTGACTTCTGTGGTATAGTACAGATGCACTAAATGAAAGTTGCATAAAGAATTAAGTAAGATCAAGTGTCTGAATATGGATAGGATTGTGTTTCATAAACTTAAGTGAGAAGCAAAAAAGAAAATTGAATCTCTCCCCCTGAGTAATGAATGAGCAAATGAGTTTGACAGTACTGCACTGTCATTTGTAACGCAAAGAAGTAGAATTACCTGTGTTGATGGGTTTCATGGTTGATAATGTAGTATAACAAAGAATAATGGCAAAATTAAACACGCAGTTGCAAAAAAAGGTCTGTATGCAGTGGAGATGCTGCAATTACGTCAAATGTGAGAGGATGAGGGGAGAATGGTGAATGCATGGAACAGGAGGCCAAGGATTTTTTTGTCTGCTTTAGCTATTTCACAATTGTTTCTAAAGACCTGTTAGTCTATTGGCAGGTATTAAGAGAATGCATTGATCAGGTGGATACAATTGAAATTAAACTTTCTTTGGTTGCTTTGTTATTTGGTTTTTTTTCCTTCTCCTAGGAAGGGAAGTGTATCTTCATTATTTAACTAATGTGTAATTTGAAATAACCCAATTAGAGATTAATGGCAGCTTGTCCACATTTACCTGGAAAGATGGTAATATCTAAACCAGATACTTTGTGGCCCCAGAGCAGTTCACGTCTGCTTGAGGTATTCAGGATAACTGTTAATTTCGCTCATAATTTCTGTCACTTCTAACTAGGATGCTTATGGATTCGCGGTGTTGTTCTCATAATTACTGGTTAAAAATTTTGGAGCTGAGAGCCTTAAACACTTGTCTTTAAAAAAACAAAAAAAACACCCCAAAAAAACCCCAAAACCACACACACAAAAAAAACCCCAAAACAACACCAAAAAGCAAACAAAAAAAAAAATCCCCCCCAAAATTTAGGTATTTAAATCATCTCTTGATGAGAAAGGGAGACCTCTAGGCCTGGTTCTGATCTGTTAAATGTGTATGTCCTTGGGAAGGGAGGGGGCCTTGAACCATAGCTTTGCACTGGAATACTGAAATGTGGATACAACTAGAGATGTCTATGTTTTTAAGTCACAGCTGTGCTCATAAATTAACAGCCAATATTCTGAACTGCTAGGAGATTTGTTGGTAAACTATGTCTCTTCTGTTTTTTCCCAGTCTCTGTGAACAGTGAATGTTCTCCAGTCAGCCTTTCGAAGTGGTGTATGTATTGTGGAAGATACAGAAATCTGTTATAACTCATTACAATAACTTACAGGGAAACTATTTTCTGTTTTATTAACCATTACGTTGGTAGCAGATATGAAAAGAAATCCATTTTACTGTCATGCAGTACCCTTGAATTGTTCCTGTCCATTTGAATGCTGTTGTAATTACTTTTCCCAAATGCTGTATTTCTTTTCTTTGCTTCTTGCCAGAAAAAGTTTCAGGAAAGCAGTTTTATAGGGGAAACAAGCCCTGCCTTTGTACAGCGCTATGAAATGCACACACTAAACAAATGGGGGGGTGAAAGATAGGGATAGAGTGGGAGTTTGTTTTCCTGCATCACTTCACTTTTCTTGTGCTAATAGCAGGGGTTTAAAAAAAAAAGAAGAATAAAAAGGAACATTGGATTGTTAACAGTGTCCCTTAGGATCATAAATGAAGGGAAGACTGTGTATGTAATTCATAAACATCCTGAACTATACTCCTTCTATTTCAAATTATTAGGGCATGAAGTAGTGCCTGCCAGGTTAAATTCACATTGGGGAATTCAGCATTCATCCAGCTCTTAATTTCCTCCTCTATACAAAGCTGTGATAAGGAGAGAATAGGGGGATTTGAATATTTGATTGCAAGTAATTTGGTTTAAAGAGAAGTATTTTAGAAATAGCTGCAAGACAATTATAGTTTGTGGGTTTTTTGTTTTGTTGTGGTTTTTATTTAATTATTTTTATTTTTAAATTGAGTTTGGAGAGTAACAGGAGAACATTTATCTGTCACTGATAGGAAATATGCTTTTTGGCTAGCAAACAAAGCCCTGTACTTTACAAAATCTTTTCTTTTATAGATGAAATTATTGTTTTGAGCTCAGGATGTGGTGGGCAAACAAACAAACAAAAAAAAAAAAAAGGAAAAACCACTTGCAAATACCAGCAAACATTTCTCCTTTTCCCATCTGCTGAAAGGAGAATGGAATTTGTTAGTACGGAACAATGGTCAGTCCTCTGTATTTTCATGGTTTTAATAGTTAACTGGAGTTTAAGGATTGTTCCAGCCTAGTGCCTGCTTTTTGCTTCTGTGATGTGGTATCAGAGCTGAGCAGAGGGAAATGTCTGTTGGCTCTAAACAGGAGTGGGACCAGATTTTTATTTAAAACAAACAAAAAAGTCTCAAAATTCTTCTGAAGTGAGGATTTAAGAGACCCGGAACCTCTTATTCTTTTCTGACTCGAAGCATGACTTGACTGATGTAGTGATTTGGGAAAGTTGGATTCAACTGGTTTAGGAAGGCAGTTAAGACTGATTCCTAAGGTTTTGCTTTAGTCTTGAGAAACTCTGTTTTAAGCAGTGTCGATATTTTTACAGTATTCCTGTTAAAACTCCTAAATGATGAGTAAAGATTAATTTCTTAGTTTTGGGTTTGGAATGGCTGGTAATTATGTATATTAAGGAAATAGTGGTGTTGAGAATAATTGGACGATGAAGAGACTGGTTTTGGTGGAAGTGCAGCCAACTATTATCCCTACTGCCTTTGAAGACCAAGCTATGGAGTTCTGTTTGCTTAGGAGGGCCAGTTGTGGCTTTATACAGGCTCCTTAATCCCATGTTGCATAAGCCCATTAATCAATTTTTTTTTGTCTTCTAAAACATTCCACCAACCAAAGAAAACCATTACGCCTGAGAATTAAAAGGGCCCAAGATGCAGAAACTAAGAAAAATTTGCATTATGAAGGCTCTACCTCTTTGTGGTGCAAAAAGCTTACATGGAGATACTCCTAATGCTTTTAGGGAAGTGTAATCTTGTAAGCAATTGATTTTACTGTTAATTAAGTCTTATTTTGATGATCTGTTTTTGCTTTTAGCACCAGCAAACATTTTTGAATCAGCTGAGGGAGATCACTGGTGTCAATGATGTCCAGGTACTACAACAGGCACTAAAGGTAAGATGGATATATCTGACTGAATATACATCTTAATTTATCATTAGCCATGAAGCCAACCATTTCTTGTTCTTTGTCTTCCCTTCTATCCCTCCTGTTCCCGGCTTGAACACTTTTTAGATTTCTTTTAGAGGGGAAAAAAGCCAATAGTGATGCATTTTTCACTGTAGAAGGAGTGTTGATCATTTTAAGTACTGACATAAAAATTAACCTGGTGTTCAAACATGACAAGACAGCTGACTCCTGATGTTTCAAGTGTTGTTTTCTTGTCAGGGTGTAGTTAAGTTTTCTATCATGGACAGGTCCTGCTCAATATGTAGCATGAAGGACTCTCCTTGAGTTTGCCACTCTCTGTTAATTTGCTATTATGTCGCTATTTTTTTCAGCCCTTATAAATTCTTTCACAGCACAGAAGAGTTCTTTGATGCAAGTAAGAATGGCAGGTCTGTTTTACCAAATATATATATATATAAATAAATTAAAAAAACCCCAAACCCCTGTTTTCTTCAAGCATAGCTTTTTAGCCATTTATACATGATAAATGAG
>JANIJG010005194.1:73669-97714 GCA_024611175.1 Megaceryle torquata | reverse complement strand
CCAGGCCTTTGTAAACAGGCCCTCTCCAGTCTTTTTATAAGCTCCCTTCAGGTACTGGAAGGTGGCTATTAGGTGTCTCCGGAGCCTTCTCTTCTCTAGTGTGAACAATCCCAGCTCCCTCATCCTGTCCTCATAGTAGAGGTGTTACAGCCCCTTGATCATCTTCGTGGCCTTCCTCTGGACCTGTTCCATCAGGTCCATGTCCTTCCTGTGCTGAGGGCTCCAGAGCTGGATGCAGTATAGGTATATACCTTAACAATCAGCAGTTAGCTTGGATTGTTCACTGACTCTTTGAAAAGTGACAGCGGTCATTCAGCTGTTTGAGAGTTGCATCCAGTATGTTAGGAGGTATGAGGAAACATGATTTATTAGCAAATGCTTTTCAGCAGCTGCAAAAATACTAATGAATTTGCATAAAATTTACCCCATCTTTTAAAGGAAAGGCTGACTTGCACAATTGGTGTTATGGTGCTTCCCTTTTTTCCCCATTCTAAATGGCATGTGCAAGCCCCTGCAAGCACAGCCTTTCATGTCAAGAGCAATGCATGCTTTATCTGATCCTTTTGCAAAGGTGGTGTTACTCTGTTGGATATTTTTTTCCCTTCCTGCAATCTGTTAGTGAGCAGAAGGTGCTTAAGCATTAGAGTTGCAACATACAAATGAACGCCTTTTAATCTAAGATCGCTTTAATGTTGTGCTTAGTACCATAAATCCTAGGTACTATGCTTAAAGCAAAACCAAAGAAGTTCAATTGTTA
The DNA here is from genome assembly GCA_024611175.1 of Megaceryle torquata. Lineage (NCBI taxonomy): Eukaryota > Metazoa > Chordata > Aves > Coraciiformes > Cerylidae > Megaceryle > Megaceryle torquata. The sequence goes on along the minus strand of JANIJG010005194.1, from coordinate 96,957 downwards.
CTGATTTTTCTAGAAACTTTTTTTACTCATTTGAAGTAATTCAGTATATTATTCAGTATATTTTTCAGTGTATTTTTGTCTGTGCCTGCATAACAGAAGTGTTGCCTTATTTTTCACAACTGAATTGTTAGTCTTTGGAATTGCACATTCCTCAGTTGAAACAAAAGATTTCAAGCCCTTTTATATGGACGTAGTACAATGTAACTATGAAATACCACACACACCAGCATGAGGGTTGTAGCCTTCATGGCATCTGGGGACCTGGCCTTTTGTATCTTCCTGTTCCTAGAGTTTGAGCCTTTGCATAGGTTTCAAAAGTCATTCAGTCAGCCCTTTCAAATGGGGTAGCCTTAACTGCACCTAAAACCTCCCTGAGAACCATTCTGTTCTAGAGACGCTCAGAACTTTGTAATTTATTATGGTGCTGCACTGTCCTTACTTTTAGACTCCTAATGTCTTGCCTAAATTACTCTTGCTTCAGGTTTTCCTTTATTCTTTGTGCTACCTCCTGTGGAGATTATAGTATGCTTCATTTCTTTTATCTCGGACAAAGTGTTGTGTGCTTGAGGATGGTGTATCATAATGTCCCCTCAGACTTTTCTCAGATCTAGACTAAACAGCCTAAATTATTTCCAAGTCATTGAATGCATTTCCTATACTGTTTGTCAGGTGTTTTTTTGTAGACCTTCTCTAGTGGGTTCTGCCTTTTTCATGAACTGTGGCTCTCAAAACAATAACTAAGACTTCAGCTGAATTCTTAAGAACAAATGGGTGAATCTCTATAAATGCCTATGTAGTACTCTGACATACCTCAGTAGAATGCTTCATATTTTCTTCAACACTGTGATGATGTGAATTGCAGGTTGAATGTGACTCAGATACAGCTCCTAGATCTTTCTTGGCCCAAGTCCTGCTCACTCCTTGTTCTGTAGCTGTGCGTGTTATTGTTTCTCTGAGTAGAGTTAGACACTAGTTTCTTCTGTCACCTTGCCTAACTCAGATATCTCTATGGATCTTCATGATGTTTCCTTCTATTTCAGAGATTATTTCTGTCATCTTCACCTAGGTTTCTGGGAGCATCTCCAGCCTGGTATGGCAGGGTCCCTGCTTCAAAATGTCAGAAGTCTTGCACCATGAGGTCCTCCTTTCATCTTACAAATCAACTTCTTCCTTTGTTTCTTGACTACCTCTCTCCTTCCCATCCATGTCAGTGTGAGAATTGTCAGTTTAAGGTGTTAATCATCCTAGGACAGTGTAAATGTAACTGATAAGAAGTTTGTGTAAAATAGCAGTGGTAAAATGGCTAACATTTGCTAGCTCTTCCATCAGTGGAGCTGTTTGAGTTGGCTAAGTAGTTGCTAGGATGCTGTGTATTCTTTCCTCATCTAGTTTTAACCCAAACTGACACATGCAGCTAGATTTCTTTAACCCTTCACATAGGAGCCCGAGGTCATCCTAATGTTCAACATCACAGAATATATGGTACTATATGGGATGTTGCTTAACTCTGCTTCTAATAAAGAGAACTGATGTAGTCTCAGCTTTTTTTTTTGATTATACTGTTTGTGTTTTGAAATTGGAATCTTACTGTTGCATTTCCATACTTGGCACCTGTCCATTGATCCATCAGGCCTGCCCCTTCATTTTCCTCCTCCTGTGCCAGCAGTTGCATCACTGTGGTTGTTTATTGCCTGTCCCTGGGTTCAATTGCTACTTCAGATCTGTCCCTCATGCTGTTTCCCAGCCTACTTAGTTTGGAGTTCCTGCTCTCTGCCTCGTCCTGGTATAAGTAACAAAGTCAATAGCACAGTAATTATTTTAATGACCTAGGCAATGACCAAGTAAGAACCATTTATTTAAGTGATGATAGAAACTTCCAAAGTTGATAAGTTGTTGCAGTTTTTTTGTGTTTTTTTTTTTTTTCTGCAAAAAGCAGGCAGATATGATACATGGGTATAGATGGATAGGTGGAGTATGTGCATTTACTACATATGCACTAGTATGTTTGTCAAATTTAAATATACCACTTAAAATAGCTTTGTAGAATTAAAAATAATGTCAAACTCTGAATTTTATGTACCAGAAGCACACATTATTATATAGTAATGTTGTAAAACAAAAATATCTTTTAGAGAACCAATTGATTATTTCTGCACATTAATTTTAGTTTAATAAACGTCATAAACGCACTAAGCCAGACTCTTTTGATGAGGTGTTTTTGTGCATAAAGAATTTTTTCAGAAGAAAACTTTGTTTGCTATTTAGTAGTCATGGCTTAGTTAAGACAGTTTGCATTTTCTAAGGCTGTGGGACCTAAATGAAAGGTATATTACAAGATTGGCATACGTAAATTAAAAGTCAGGTAATTGTAAATTATGAAATACATCCTTCAGCCTATCACAGGAAACTCATGTATGTGTGGCAAATGCTTTGGGTACAAGTCCACTTTCTTTTTTCTTTTTCCTGCTTCAAATTCAAATGTTGAACACTGAAATCAGTTGATCAGTAGATCAGATTCATGAATGAATTCCACTATGAATTGCTATAAAATAAACAGTCATAGGTTTGCATTAACACTATAATATTGAAGTGAAATAAATATTTTAAAACTAAGTTAATGTTGCATTTATTTATGATTGTGAGAGTATGCAGAATGTTCACACTTCTAGAATGACTTTTTGAAAACCAGACATCTTTTCCCTAACAAAAAAAAAAAACCCAAAAAACAAAACCTGCATGAATTTGATGTAGTCTATGCATGTTTGTATAATCTATACCTGACAAGAATGCAAATTGTGCAGACAAGCTTAAATATATGTTACTATTTTTTAAATTATTATTATTTTTTTTAAGTTTACTCTGTCTGTCCCCCTTATGGTATGACTTCTTTTGAGATCTCTTTATAGTCCTGTGATTTAGGATTCAAGTCATACGTGAGCTTTATGCAGCTTAATGAGTAACTGTGTGAGTTGAGATGCTGAGAAAGACCTTGAACCTTCTCCAAGTATGGCAAACATGAGCTTAAATACATTAGCTTAAATCCCCAAAACATTTTTATTTTATGTTTGCTACAAACTAAAAGCTTGTGTGGAGTAGGTTATCATGGTTCAGCTGAGAAGTATTTTCTTACATAAGTTATTCTAGGTAAACCCCTCAGTGACAGAAATTGATCACACCACTCACATGTGGTAGTAGTACCTGTCAGCAAGTCTTCACTGTGTTGTCTATCTTCATGTAGGTCAAGGACAATGTATATGTAAAACCAGCATTTTCTAAAGAATCCTGTATTGTCTTCTCCAAAACCCTTACATACCCAGGGAAACTGTTGTGTTGATCAGCTTTATGAAAGCAAGTGGAAGTCAAGGATTTGGAGTTTTAATATTAAAAGTGATGCAGTCACTGGTAATATGAATGGTAATAAATTTCTGAACACATAGGGTGGTGGTATAGATTAATAAAGATTAAGGAGCCAGGGAGGTTCAAAGAAGTTGAATAATTTAGTGAAAATGTCAGTTGGAATTGACTTTGATATATTTTTGTATAACAGTGGGTGCCGTTGTAACCACATTGTTTTCAACTAAATTATGAGTTCTTATCTGGAAAATAAATCCCCATATAAACCAGCTTATTTCTTCATCTAATCATCTTCTTTATTGCTGTATAAAAGTTTCATTGCTCTTACCTGCCTAGAGACTAGCTAATATTCCCCTCTCTGAGTAAGTAACTTTTCCGTCAGCATGTGTGGCTGCTGGATTGAGGCTTGCTCCATCTTCAGTTGTGACAAATATTGCTACTTTCAGTAAAACAGCTTGACTCCAGTGGGGAAAAGGTGCTTGCATGTGACTACATGCAAAGGGGTAGAAAATACAACGCAAGTGTGACATTTTAGAATGTAATAGTGCGTGTAGGGACAGGATCCCCTCATCTCTGTTGACCTTTCTAGCCTTTTTCCTGCTGTTAGACTGTAGAACAGAGCCATGCTTGCATGTGAGCCAAGCTGAGGTATTATTTTAGCCTGAATTACATTGTTTGCAACATGGCAGCTTCTATGTGAAAACTCCTCTGGGTGAGACTTCTGCTGGTGGTTCTTGTAACTACTTTAGTACTCCTGAAGAACTTCAGTTGTCTGAGTTGAGGTATCCTTCTGACACACTGGAAGATCTGAGCTGACTATAAAAGACATAAGAAAATTATGAAGTGCTGCTTTTTAGGTCATTGCATTTTTCTGTACTTCCTTATCATGACAGATTGCCCGGTTTACTTTGCAGGTAGGAGTGCTTCCTTTAAAGGCTCACTAAATAAAATTGAAACTCAACAATCTTTATTTGGGGGAAACAGGGCTAAGTTGAAAACTAATTTCTGAAGATGCTGCTGTTAACAGAAATGTTTCTGTTGAAACTTCTCTTCGGTTTCAGCTTTCTGCGAGGCCAAATCATCTCATTTTATGTTCATACACAGCTGTGGCAATGATTTTTGTATCATTAGTTCAGTGTTTTATTTTAATGAGAAATGTTACAGACAAGTAAGGCCAGGGAAACAGGGGAAGCTGTCTCTGGTGAGTCAGCCCATCCAGGAGAAAAGTCAGAAGCTAGACAGAGAGGCTCTTTGGGTATGAGTAATTGAGCTGGTGCATGGAAGTAGAAATGCAGGCAAGCTGCTCATCTCTCTTTGTGAGCAATCATCAGTTTCAGATCTGTATCTCTTTTTCCAGAGCCTTTTAGCTTCTACGTCCACACCCCATGCCGGAGAGTAGTCCCTTTCATAGCTATTTGGGCAAACTTTGGCCTTGGAGGAGGGAGACTGAAACCAGCTAATGTTTTGTGTGCATGTCTGTCTAATGTTGCACACAAAAATCTTTTTTGCACTTTGTCTTCTCTGTCTGACTTGCAAAATGAGACTTTGTCCTTGAAATCATGATAACCAACAACCTTGGCTTTTCTGAAGGTCTTGTGCAGCTGATGGGCATTCCTGTTGGTTGTCGCTGCTCTGAAAGCACAGTTGTGCCCAATAGGGAGATGATTTGTGTCATGGTGTGATGTGGGTGGTGAAATCTTCCTTTACCCGGGAGGGGGAGTGCTGTCACTAGCCTCAGGAAAAAAAGGACATTTATGGGGAATGTTAGTATCTGATTGTTTAGATGATGGGAGTTCGAGAGGAAGGCATCAGTAGGGTTGTTTTCATCCTCATTGCCCATTCAGTAGCCTGTACAGCATTCCTTGTGTGGATCCTCATTTTGACTTCAGTATTAGTTTTCTTAATTCTCCTGTTGAGATGGGATACTTCTTCCAGTAGAGAGAAATTGGATTTAAATACATTCAGAAAAGGAATGCACAGACAGGATAGGGACCAAAAAAAAAAAAAAAAATTTAAGTGAGGAGCTCTCCCCCGTGTTATGAAACAGTGTGAAAGTATTTGGCTCACCAGTTCACAGAAATACCTGTAGAATTTGCGGCTGTATTGGGAAAACTCCACGTGTTCCTTCATGAGGGAGGAAAACCAACTAGACTCAGTTAAGGTATCCCTTTATAAGAGAAGCTTGTCTTCATCACGTGTTCCCTGGAAGCAACTTAAGACTGTAGCAGAAGTAATACGTTTAAGTGTATTGCTTTAAGAGGGCTTTCGGAACCCATGAATTCCTGAATTTGTCCCATAACTCTCTGAAATTTAAGAATGCCAGGAGGAAAGAAGACTATTGCCTTTCATATCTTAGCAAGAGCAAGCTGCTGAGGTTATGTGGCTTGGAGATGGAAAGGAGCTGTTAGCAGGGTTAGTGGTTGGAAGAGTGCAGGGCACAGGAGGGATGAACTGGAATGGTGCTCAGCAATCCTTGTGGGCTGTCTCTCCTCTACAGTAAGACTTGCCTTTCATTCTGTTTCACATTTAATTTTGAGAAAGATAGTTTTGCTTTTCAGATGTGATTGATCTCACTGGAGATGATAAAGATGATCTTCAGAGGGCAATTGCCTTGAGTTTGGAGGAATCAAACAGGGCATTCAGGGAGACTGGAATAACAGATGAGGAACAAGCCATTAGCAGGTAAACGAATAACTTATATAAAGCAGAAATTAAATTAAAGAGTTGGAGATTGGCCTGTATTGCCTTTTTTTTAAAAACTTTTAATTTAACAAAGAATAACTTATTTACTTTCACTTGTGCTACTGATATGCCTGGCTTCAGGATATTGCTTTAATGTATTGTATGTGTTCTATCCTGGAAAATAGACTTCTATGTGTGAGTTAGGACTTAATATTATGTTTCATGTTGATATATTTGTTTAAACATTGAGGAATTGGATGGAGATAGAGGATATATGGTTATATTTAAATAGGACCTAAAAGTAAAAGTTCCTCTTGTGCATCAAGTAAAAAGCAATGAAAACAAAATATAATTAAAAAGCTAATAAATACTTAATTTTTTTTTTCCAGTGTTTGCTTTTAAATAACATTTTCTTACCTCTGTGCTAAAGCTGAGATTGATGGAGGGGGTAGTAATGATATGACTTTGGTGTACTGAGAGCAGCTGCTGTATTTTAGCTGATGAAGTATGTTACTAACCTATTTAACAAACAGGATTTAGAAACTCTTGAGTGGAGTTAACTTCCTGGTTGAAAGTTTTATGAACGTAACTTTCTCAACTTGGGCATGATAAAAGTCTGTAAGCTAACTTTTGATCAGATTTTACAATAACTTTTTGTAAAGTGTGTGTTCATATGTAAATATAGATGTAATGATGAAATATTTGGAACTTGAGCTAAGCCTGAGTTTAGAGTTGTATGGGAGGGATGTGGGGGTTGTGGTTTGGTTTGGGGTTTTTTTTTTGTGTGTGTTGTTTTTTTGTGTGTGTGTGGTGTTTTTTTTTTTTTTCCCCATCTGTGACTGGCCTTGTTCTAGGAGAAAAGGGCGGTGATTTGATCTTTGTGTTGGAAGGTTAAGTACTGCCTACTTGTAAAAGACTAATGTATAAAAAAATTATTTAGATGGAGGAGATTCACCACAATATTTTTTTTTCTCTGTTAACTGCATTTGACAGTCTAAATGAGCTAACTCAGAATACGGAGAGTGTTATTTTATCCACAGTAATTTTCTTTTTCTTTTGAAAAATCAATGCACTAATTTTTAGAATAAACATATTCCTCCCTCCCTCCACTTGTGATAAAAGCCATCTTCTTATGCAAATTTAAGATAACATGTTTTTAGGAGAGAAAGACAGGATGAGGGGGATTTCTCAATAGTTGGAAGAAGATTTTAAGGCACTGTTTTTGTCTTAAGACCTCAGTATTTACATGTGTACAAGATTATGGTGGAAGTTCTGTCCAGTTCTGATTCAAAAGTTCAACTCTTGCATATTCATGTTTGAAGGACAGAAATACCATCATTGTGGAGTTGTGATTTAGGCAGACTCTTAGAAAGATGGACCTATTTTTGGTTATGGAAATCCTTCTCCCTATTTTTTCCTTCCCTTAGCTTTGACTGTTTCTACTGTGCTCAGTTCTTGGGAGCCTTGAAGCTTTAGGTTTATACCTATAGAGTTAGTTTTTGACTTCTCAGACTAAAAAGTCCTTTTTTATTTTTATCTGTTTAGCCCATAACTAAACAAATACATTCTACATAAATTGTCATATCTTTTTCTGGATGCAAAAAATTAAAAGGTATGCCTTTTTTCTTTTTTTATATGTACAAAGCCAGATAGACAATCTGTTCAGTTATATACAGATAAAAGGATGATATTTTAATGAAACGGGTGTATATTTGATAGCAAAATGACACACAATAGCATGTGCCAAATTAAGAGCTTGTTGCTACCAAGGTGGATATGGCCTGCACACAGTACTACATTTTCAGTACTGGCTCTAATGGTCTTTGGAGCACTTGTTGCAGAAGTTAATTTCGCAAAACCATACAGAAATATTCCCTAAAAGATCCAGAGTCTATCATGGTACAAGAAAGGGAATAGGACTTTGCTTGTGAATGGAGACAGAGAATCTTGGGCATTTTGGCAGCACCGAGGTATTGGACCAACCCGATTACATACCAAGATACACCCTGACTTGATGGCAAAATATGTCCGAGTTGTACAAATACAGGAAGTTCAGAATTCTTGAACCCTTCATCTGAACTGTTTAGTTTCCTTAAGGAGAGGACTTTTAAAAAAATTACTTAGTAGTTAACGCCCCACGGAAGAATGTTGGCTTTCCAATAGAAAGCACAGTATCTGTGCAGAGCTTCTCAAAACAAGAAGTAGAACACTGTGGTTGTAAACAAGTCGAGCTGCAGCCATTTACTTTTGTTTTTCTAGGATAATTAAGAAGCAGAAATCAAATAGGAAGTCAATAATAAGCAAACTATGGAAATCTTTGATTTTTAATAATATAGGATGTGTGCACATTTAAGTAGTCTTTGGTGTGAAGTATAGTTTTGTTTCAAAGGTATTCAAAATGGTTTGCAACCTAATTTGTACTGATTTTAAGGTTTCCAAGGGACCATTAATGAAATTTCTTTATTTGTGTAATTAACGTTGTAATGCACGAAGAATTTGTTTTCCTGAATGTAATTGCCTTGTGCTACTTAATGAGGACAGATCTGATTACTATGTAGGTGTTGAGTGGAGTGCAGCTGAATGCCCAAGCTGAACATCTTGCATGTAACACATTTTAAGTTTTTTACTATTCCCTCTTTAAATCTCCCAGGGAAATGTTCATGATCAGTGCAGTTCCTAATACAAAAAAAAGTTTGTCCTATTTATATCACTTTACATTGTTTGAAGGAGAAAGACTGGCCAGATGGGGCTTCACTGGGGAAGCTAGTAAGAAATGACTGAAAGGAGAAACTAGCTGGCCTATGTTGTGCTTAGGGTAGTAGCCATATCAAAGGGAAAGCCCATACTGTAAGTTCATAAGGATGTGCACAACCCCATAGAGTGTTTTATTATACGTTTTTTAACACATTGTTATTGAAACTGCTGGGGACTCTTCACTATGTGGTTAATCATTGTCTATGCATCACATGTGAAACTGGGGAGGGATGTAGGGTTGGGGGGATGTCCCAGAATGTCCTTTCTTTCCTCAAAAACTGGTTTGGCTGAACTGTGGTGCTGTGGACTTGCTTTGCCCAAGGCTTATTGAATTGTCTGGCTAGTCCCATGCAAGCAGCTCTGCAAAGCCGCTTGGCTATGACTAGCTTGTTACAGAGAGAAATAAAACACTGCTTTCAAGTTCCATGCCAAGCCTGGCATTAACTAATGCTTACTACATAGTTTCCCTCCAAACAAGATTCCAGTGTTGGAGGTGGGGAAGCTTTTGGTTCTGTGAGGCTAGAGAAATGCCATACACTGCACGGAGCTTGTGGCACTTCTGCTAATGACTGCTGCTGCTGGTCTCCAAAGGTTGCAAAAGAGGGTGTTTTAGCTGTGTAATCGGAATACTAAACAGTTGTACTAACTTTCTGGAAGGGTGCTCATTTTGCTGGGAGCAATATGTGAGTAGGATTCTTTGCCAAGGTTGTCTCCCAAATAAAGACTGTATGAATATAATATAGAGAACATTATAGTATAAGTGATATACTCACTATTCTGGTAAATACCTTTATGTAGCTTTTAAGCTGATCATTAGGTTCATGTTTACTATGTTCGCTTCTATTTCAGTCTGCATCACAACTGTCATTATGTCTGAAAACACGTTTGGTGTACAGGTTGTACAACTGTTGCATGTGCTGAGAACAGATAATATTATAAGTAAAATTAAGGAAAAATATCATGAAGCTTTGAGAAATCAAATGCTTTATTAAGATGTCGAAACAGATTTAAGATGATCAGGAAATCCTTTGCCTGCTAAAGAAACAGAAAAACAAATACAAGGGAGAAATTTTAGTAGGTAAATTTCACTGGTAAATGGTAATACCCTTGGGGTTAGAGAACTCTTTTAGTTTGAGAATATATGTATATATATATTTTTTTTTTTCCTAAACTTGAATCTTGAAATAGCTTGGGGTGGTGGGAAGAATTTGATTGTTTCTCTGAAACAAAAATGGTATGGATCAGGTATTGTAGTCTGTTACAAAATCATTCTAAATTTATTCCAGTCTGTTAAGAGTCTTCCCCTTAGTTTTAAAGGCCCCTTCAACTTAGTTGAAGCAAGAGTTTTAAGTAATTTTACCTGAATGAGAAATTACGCGAAATACGACATTTTTATATGACAAAATTATTTTTTCATGTCCCTATCAGATAACTTACTCTGAAATCAGAAATACACTGGTTATCTAACACTTCTGAAGGTTTCTATCAGCAAGAAAGGAAAGGCATTTAACTCCTTTTTTACATTTTGGGGTTTGCTTAGAAGATAATGTTATCATGTAGGACTCTCAAGACTAGCAGCTAGTGAAGAGTTAGGTTCCATCCCTATTCATTATTTGAACAGATGTCAGAGCAGAAGGCCTTAGAGGATTATATGCCTGTCCTTTCAGTGCTGTTTACATGGTTATCTGTCAAAAACTAAATGTCAGAAATTGGTTAATCCTTAGGAAATTACAAGTTTTCTTTCTGAGATGTATTGATAAAAAGTGGTGTTTGTACCAAATGGTCTCTCAAATTCTGAATGCTTCTCCTTTTTTTTTTTTTTTCCAAAATAAATAGCTATAACAAATTAGCATGCTCTCCCAAAGCAGGCATCTAAAGTAAATTCGTAGTGCTTCATAGTTGTTGTAGATCTTGTAAGATACATTTTCTTACTTGGACAAGAGCATAACTTGAAAGAAAAATTTACAGTTAAGAAATGGAGGAATTATATTGTATGTGGTTTGGGGTTCTTTTGGGTTATTTTCCCTCTTCCCCCAACTCCAGCTTCTTAGAAGAAACAAACAAAGTGTCCAAACTTTGCCCTTTAGGAACTCCATTTACATACCAGCCAAAACCTGCTTTTCTTTGATGTTTAGCAAGTCTAGAATATATGGGGGCAATCCTTCATGCTGCTCAGACTGCTTAGATGTTCATCATGCAGCAGCTCCTGATACCCATGCTTGGCGAACGTAGTTCAGTTGCAGCTCAGCTGTTTGTATCATAGTCAGACTATAGCTGGTTGAAGATAGTGACTGCTGTGTCCATAGGTGTACATGCCAGACAGCTTTGCTTCTGAGTTACAGCCATTTTTCTATGACCTGAATGTATTCATCTCCATCTTTCTATTTAGATTACATGGCTACCATAAATTACCTTTAAGGTGTTCTTTGTCACTGGTCTAAGGATATATGCTGATACAGAATACTGTGTTGGGTGATGCTTGAGTTTGGGACCATAATACATATCAGATTTTACTGTCACGTGAAAGGCATTCAGCATAAATCACCTAGGAACAGTTTCCTGCATAGTGTGGTCATTGAAGCATACAATTAACTCATTGGGTGGTATATGAAAGATTGTGGGGAGGTGTCTTGTCGTGGCTCATGAAGTAATTACTTTCTATGTAAAGTGGTTTATACAGTCACATAAGTTGTAAAAATGGAAACTAAAAATGTTGCTTCCATTTTTGAAAGTTGCCTAGCTAGCTTTGGTTTCCTGTCAGTAAAATAAATATTGGTGACTCTATGCTTTGCACACCAGTAAAAGCATTTGTAGATGAAAGCAGTACACTAATAGTGATGCCTAATATTTCTTGTTGTCCGTCCTATTTGAATCTTGTTCTTAAATAACTGATGACTTAGAGACATGGCTCTTGTACTGAGAGTTCTTACAGGAGATTCACTCACTCATTGGTACCATTTTCCAAAAGGTAATGGAATTACTGTAACATCTAAAAGTAAAATAGCATCATACTTTTGAAGGCAGGTTATTCCATATAAATTTACAAGCAAGCTCAGCAGCAATAAGTTAGCAAATAATGTAGTTAGGATGTCTGTATTAGTAACTGAAGATGTTATGCTATTTTTTGCCCATTTTTTTTTCTTGGTGGTTTTCTGCTTTTTCTCACATTTTTCCTTCCCTTCTGTTCCTGAAGAGTTCTAGAAGCCAGTATTGCAGAAAATAAAGCAAGTTTAAAGAGGACGCACCCAGAGGTATGGAGTGACTCTCCAAACCCTTATGATCGAAAGCGGCAAGACAACTGTCCAGTAGGATTAAAGAATGTTGGCAACACGTGCTGGTTTAGTGCTGTCATTCAGGTAAGCACCCTCTTCAATTAGCTGTGTATACTCTTCATGGTATTTGTTGTGAGGTGACTTAGCTTAAATGGGTAACTTAACATATTTGCTTCCTTGAGAAGTTTAGGCTGCTGGATGAGATTTTTGATCATTACTTGTTTATTTCATCTGTTAACGTATTCATCCATACGTCTGATTAAGTGGAGAAATTACTGTAGCATAACCAAGTGAAGCTTCAACATGTTTCTTTCTGTTGAGTCTCTGAAATTCCTGATTGTCTGCAGCTCATGCTGACACCATGACAGTTGTGGATGCCTAAAACCAGGTGAAAACTGAATTTCAGATAAGGAACAGACTTCTTATATTAAAAGGAACAGATGCAAATGACTGAAAGGGGGTGGCTGACAATGGAGGTGGGTAAAGGAAATGAGACACCCTCAGTCATAGAGTGCTTACTAGAATAGCTACAAGGAAATCTATAGCTAAGTAGGGTAAAAGAAGCAATAACTGATAGGGAAGGAAAGTGAAGGATGCAATTGTGTCTGGTTTGGGTGGTTTTACTTAATACAGTCAAGATGTGTGCTCTTAGTTGGATTTTGTGTATGTGTAGCTTAATTAAAAGCTACCTTTTTAAAAAAAAGATAGGGTCAGTAGGGAAATGAATACAGATACTTTGTCCGGTGAAATCTGATGGTCCAATATCAATAGTTTGCACAAAAATGTTAATCTTTTTTTTTTTACAAGTGATTGCTAAATCTTTGTTTCTGAAATAAACTGTAGATATATTCAAAAGCATCCAAGCCCACAGAAAACTGTGTGAGAAACTGGAATACAATAGGGGAAAAATTATTTGTAGTCTACAAGAAGGAAATTCATCATACTGTAACTCTTCACACTTTGAAAGGAAGCAAATAAAATATGCCATACCCATTTCTGACAAATTACTGTCATGCTGAAGCGCATCAGATAAACTGATATTGTTACTTTCATACTGATGTCTGTTGTACTTCAGGCCAAGTCCATTTAGATCCACATTCTGTCTAGCAGTTTCCACAAATAGATGCTTAAAGAGGAGTACAAACACTACACATGATACCGCTCTGTTAAAACACTTCCAAGCTGCCAGCTGCTTTAATCTTGGGGGATTTTCTTAATCCTTTGCAGTTTGTTTAGTTGGTAATTCCAGTGGACCTCGCTTTGATGTACTTGTCTCCATTGAACCTTGCAAGCTTATTACACTCATAGGGTCCTTTGGGTAGAAATTCCATAGTTGTGCTCCCTATTGCATGAGCCACCACCTTGTGGTGGTTGCTTGTTTGTTTGTTGTGTGGGGTTTTTTTTGGGGTTTTGGTTGGTTTGCTTGTTTTTGTTTGGTGGTTTTTATTTTTTTTTTTTTTTTCTCAAGCTGACTGCTGGGTTGTTGTCTGTATAGAACCTGTTCTAACTTCTGATCTACCTTGTTGCCATTCTCCAGATATTATGTAACTCTAGTAGCATTTTAGTTGGGGGTCCAGGGAAGTCTTCAAGGTGTGAGGGGGCTATGAATTTATGAGGTGGTATGATGGACAGATACAAGGTCTTTAGGAAAGACAAGTAGGGATTACAAGGAAGAGTGTTACTCAAACTTCAAGGGAGTGAGAAGCTCAATTTTTTATGGTACTTGTATGGGACAAGATGACAGTTTAAGGTAAGAGTTTGTGGGTTAGGATCAGAGGAGAGGCTGGTAAAGGTACCACCCTGATGGTCTGTTACAGACCATACTACCTAGGTTGAGGATGTGGACAAAGCTTTCTTTAAAGGCAAGGAAGTCTGGAGTGGATTATGGTCTATGGTTCCTATGGGGAACTTGAATAAATATCCTGATACCTGCTCAAGTACAACACAGCAGGACACAAACCAGATTTTCTGGAAAGTATGAAGGACAACTTGTTGATACCAAGTACTGATGGAACAACTAGAGGTGATGGACAGCTGGATCTTCTGTTCCTTAAAATGGAAGAGCTCGTTGTAGATACGGTAACGTGTACTGCAGTACATATAGGAGGTACCTCTGAAAGGCAGAGGAGCTCAGGAAATCTGGCAGCCTCCTCTCATTGCAAGAAGGGCCCATTCTGCTGCTCAGGGAACTTATGGTCAAGCTCCCAATGCAAGCAGACTGTGTGCAGGATCTGGAAGCAAAGATGGGTTAATGAAGAGGAGTTTGGAAATGTTGCCCAGGATGACATTAGGAAGGCGAAAGCTAACCTAGAGTTGATGCCCCGAGGGACGTATTGGCCAACAAGAAGAGGTTGTGATGGTACGCTATTCATAAAAGGCTGAGCAAGGAAAACATGATTCTGTTGCTGAAAAGAGCAGAGAATTCAGTGACCAGAATACTTAAATAAGGCTGAGGAACTCATGGCCTTGCGTTGCTTCAGTCCTCACCAATGAGGTCACTGTTCTTAGCTGCGGGATAGTCAGAGATTACTTGAGAAAACTTCACCTATATAAGTTCATAGGACCCACTGAGCTGCATCCAGTGGTGTTGAGAGAATGGGGGAAAATCTTAGCCAAGTCCCTGTCTGTCATCTTTGAAGGGTCACTTAGAAACAAAAAGGCTCTGATGGACTGCAAACAGGACAAAAATTCAACCTCCGAAGCTATGAGATTATATTTGTTAGTTGACTATTGAGAAGACAGAGCCAGGCCTTTTACAGCAGTGCATACTTGGAGGATGAGAGGCAGTGGGAGTAAGTTGAGATGAGAGAATAGAAGCAGCATTTTTCTTCATAAGATCAGGCATGCAGGGGAGGTTGCCCAGAGAGGCTGTGCAGGCTCTGTCAAACTTTGGGAGACTTTTAAGACGTGCCTGGAAAAAGCCCTGAGCAGCCTGGTCTGATCCCACAGGTAACCTCCTGCTTTTGAGCAAGAGGTTTGACAAGAGACTTCCATCAGTCCCTTCTGAGGTGAATTACCTGATAATTCTACTGTAATGTTTTCCATTTCATTTGATCTTCCTTTTGTAATTATTTTATTCTGCCTTTAATTACTTCATGCATTAAACTGATACTTTCATGGAACTGTCATAAATTCAAAGTGTTGAATACTACTACTTAGTTGCTCCCTATAATTTTCTATAAATTTTAGAGTTACTTTCCACCATATACCTCACTGTACACTTTCCTGTGTTGAATTAGCTTTATTATTCCATAGTTGCTTTGTCCTGTATCATTCTTCTGTCAGTTTGTCTTTGCCAGCTCTTGTTTTTACTACATTGCCTATGTCTGTACTGAACCAACTTGGTCATCTTGCCACTTGTTCTCTTTCTTAGGTCACTTCCAAATTTTGCTTACCAGTGCAGACTTTTGAGAATTTGTAGAATTTTCAAGCTGAAAAGATGTTTTGCTTCTGCTCTCTTTTTCTTCTTGACTTCCTATTTGTGCCTGGAACTTCCATCTTAACTCATCTCTGCTTAGTTAAAAGCTTTCATTGAATGACTTAAGAAATAGTTCTGAAATCCCAGTAGGCAGCATAAATTGGATTGCTGTTATCCATGTTCTTTTTGACTTCCTGATATTGTGTGGGTTGGTTTGTTTTCTGTTCTTTTTGTTTGGTTGTTTTTAGGTTGTTTCTTGGGTTTTCTGTTTTATTTGTTTGTTTTCTTGGTAGGTTTTTTGGTTGGTTGGTTTGTTTGTTTTTAATGGGCAGGATTTACTTACCTGCAGGTAACACCACAGATAATGCAATGGAGACTTCTTTTTGTGTTCTACGACCTCCCTTCCCACCGAAGCTTCTACATTTGTAGGTCTCTCTCCTTTCAGCACCTAGTATTCTGTAAGGTTTTTGAATTTTCTGTTTTCCTGAGATCTTTTAATGCTTCCCTTGTTCATCTCCTCCTCCTTATTCCTTAACGTGCATAGCTTTTTTTCCAATAGCAGAAACATTCTCTTGGTGCTAATACAGCGAAACATTTATTTCCATAAAGCACTCTGTGGAGCTAATATAACTTAACTTTTTACCTTCTCTGTCATTTTACATTCGATAGTAGTCCCATATCTCAAAAGGACTGTTTATGTGTATATGCATTTCTGTAAAAAAATATTTGCACACAGAAAACTGCAGATGTTTAAAGAAATGTTTTAATGGAAACTGAATTTCGGCTCATTAAACACAGAGATCAGAATAGAGGCTGTAAAGAATGTAAAAACTTGGGCTAGACCTATGATCTTACATTATTTATACCCCACGTACAACTTTATACCTTGAAAATGGATTATGAAGAGGGCTAGCTGGTTCTTCTGGTCACCACCCATATTATCTGAAAATCTGGGGCATTTGGAATTACAATGGTTTGATCCTGATATTTAAATTCTGTGTTTAGGTCTATAGAATGTAATTCAAGTAAACAATCAGAAGATTAATAACCTAAATTTCCAACCAAATGAAGTTATAAATTGGTATTGTTTGCCATGCAGGAAGACATGTTTCCAGCAACCATCCCAGGAAATTTAATGCATGTTAATTTAGAGCATTAGCTAATACCATATTTATTTATCCCCAGGGCAGATTGACTCCTTGGGTTGCACTGACTATGTAGAAATATTTTCAAACTTTCTTTAGGAGTCTTTTGAAACTTGACACATCACATAGGTCAACAATATCTAAATGTTAACTACTGTCAGTCATAATGATATATTGTGTAATCTAAAACTAAATTGCAAAGAAAGAAAAATATTTTTTCCTTCTATTTAAGGGGTGCTTGTTAAGTTAAAAAAAAACAACCAAACAAAAAAACAAACCCAAAAAACAACCCCCCCCCCAAACCTTTTGACATTCTGAGAGTTTACTTATGCAATGTGTGTTGTATTTTATAGCCACTAGTTAGCTCACTTGGTTTCACGATGTAATCAATGGTTTGTGGTATTTACATTAAAAGCATGAAATTCCTTGATAAGTTTGCAGTGAGTGGCAGCAAACTAACAAGATTCAAACGTTGCTAGAAATACTGCCTTTTAATCTGTATTTATTTGTGGATTAAAGAAATACACATATGTGGAAGTCATCCTCTTTTGTAGGGGCAGAGGCAAGTCTCGCTTCACGTAGCTCCAGAACAAAGTTTTGCTTTGAACAGTTACATTCACTGTCATTAGAATGAACAGTAATATTGTTTTTCACAGTGTAACTTTTAAAAATCTGTCCTGATGTTTAAGGTTTTTTGACTTGATAATAACTTGAATTTAAAACTGAGTCCCCAAGAAAATATGTCAAAACAAAAGTGTGTTAAAGTGTGTTAAAGCATGTTTCGTTCTTCCTTACCTGACAAGAAATGAATCGAGTCCCTCAACGAGTTTTCTACCTTCTTTTGAACTTGTAATAGATGTACACTTTTGACAGGTGTTCACCTATACATGCTTTTGCTACTGTTTAGTTATATTAACTTTTATAGAAGGATCACTAAGTCTTGAGATGTTTAGAATATTTCTAGAAGATTATGCAGTGTTTGGGTTTTTTTGGTTGTATCTTGTGTTGGTTTTTTGAATGATTATTATTATAACTGCTTTTCTTGAAATAGAACTTAAGATACCAAGTTCTTTAAAGAAACAAAGCACAAATGTACTACTACAAGTTTTTACTTCCTTTTTTGCAGTAGATTTCAGTGGTTCTCTTATAAAAATAGTAACTTCACAATTTTCCTTGGTTGTAATAGTTTATAGTCATAAGGTTGAGTATAGGTTAAATCGCCATCCCTGGATGTATTTAAAAGCCATGTAGATATGGTCCGTAAGGATATTGTGTAATAGTGGCCCTGGTAGAGTTAGATAATGGTTGGACTTGATCTTCAAGGTCTTCTCCAACCACAGTGATTCTGTGAAAATGGCTTATAAATAATATACTTACTGAGCCTGTGAAGTGGCTCACTGAGCATGACTGAAGTGTTTGCAGGACGCAGAAGGCAAGTAACTTACTGGACACAGATACACTATTGGAATCGTGTCTGTGGGTGGCTGCCTGTGCAATCTGTATTGCTTTTAAGACACTGCACAAGTCTGATTTTACCTTTTGGAGTTGCAGGTAGGATTTCAGTCATGTGTGAGTAATATTCCCCTGGCAGTACTTGCCCCTTGGTAACGGTGTTGTGGGAGATAACCGAGTAGTTGGTGGTTTAGTGAATGTCATCCACTCAGTGCACTAGGAGAAATTTCTGCTGGAAGAAAGTTTGTGGGGAATCACATAAAAAATATACCGTAAAGACTCCTCTGTTCCCCCTCAGTCCCCTACCTAAAGTACTAGGTCTTATGACTTCCTGGGCACCTGTCTCAATTGTAGCTCCCCTCTTTACCTAAGGAGCTATCTTAACAGGACAGCTGGGTTTTAGCATCTCCACACTCTTTTCTCTGTGTGTCTGTCATAGTCTGGTCATTCAAAAAATTAGACCTTTTTTATCTTCCCCAGAAGTACATAGCTTGCAGAACAAAGAATTAAGAAGCTACCACCTTACATGCATAAAACTTCATGACTGCGCTTTACTTTTATTTTCAGGGTCCCATCTTAAAAATTCTGGCATTTTTTGCTCTGTTGCATTGTGTTTATAAGTAGTCGTCTTGCTTTCCTGATGTCAGTACATTTGGGATTAGAATCTTATTTAATCCTAACCTTCTGGTTCTGACAAGAAGCTACTTGAAGGGTGAGAATTAAGCATTTCCTTCCTAGTTGGTGGCTTGGCTATTGTTCTTACCATCTTTGAAACAGCCTGCCACAAGTATCTTAACTTATGCATTGCTTTGTTTTTCCTGTTTGTGGTGTTGAATGGAAGAGATTGTGATGGATGATGTGGCAGTGCATTAATACCCAAAAACCTAGTCTTATATAATAGGAGTTGCATATATGTACATTGTACCTGACACTTTCTTGCCTAGGCATGCAATGGAAGGTTGTGTTCTGAGGAACATTAAGTTCCCAATCGCAGTTTGAGTTAAAATAGTCATTGATGGAATATTTTCCTTCCACTATTTTCTCTGTGAAAGCCTGGGGCAGGGCTGGGGGTGTGGGAATACTATATAGTCTGCTCTGTAGGGTTTTATGAGCAGAGGAGTAATGAAGTTGGAAATCTAGTTTCTTGCTTTCCCTCTCTTCCATCACTCCCTCTGTTCCCTTGTAAAGATCGACCTGTCACTTTTGAGTTCAGTTATCCTGGGATGTTTACTGACAGGATATTCCTTTACCTGCCTTTTTTTCTTTGTGGTCTCCAGTTCCCTGAATTTGCTTGTGTGATTTTCTTTTTCTTTTTTTTTCATTCTTAGCTGTGTTTAGTACCATGGAATTTCTGTTGTGAAGGGTTGGAAAGCTTTAATGGAGGATGGCTTTAGCTTTGACTCATTAACAGTGGTTCATTAACTAAAATAAAGGATACAGAATAACTGTTGGATTGTTATCTTATGTTCAGTTCCTAGGTTTAGAAGAGCATAAAGCCATTGCATTGTTTAGGTGTATTGTTTCCAAGTCATACCGTGGACTTATTTCATGTTGTTAGGCAAGAAGTTGAAAACTGTAACCATGTAAGGAAATGTTGGCTGTTACTTTCTACCCTAACAGAATCTTTTTTTCTAGCTTTGAACATGTGATAGAGGAGTGGTTGAATGGCATTTTTAGTATGTGCCAAGACGTAAGTATAAAGTGAATTCTTCTGGACACATATCATACTTATCTGTCTTCTGAATTGCAGTAATGTTCCAAGTTTGTTGCTATAAACAAGTAAATGTTCTCTAAATTCTGGCTGGTAATACCACGTTGAACTGTTTGGTTTAAAATGTTGACTTAAATTAAGTCTGTGAGAGGTCTTAAGTTAGTTTGACTTTCTAGGTCAAACAATATGAAAGCTGCTTTCCATCTTCTTCCATGTTACACCTCAGCCTTTGGAGGAGCAAAACATGCCAGCTTAAGACTGCATTTTATGCCTTGGTTTTCAGCGGTTTGGAATGCTGATTGGTTGACTGCTTACAAAAAAAAGTGCCCTTTTACAGATACTTTTCAAAGGTTTTAAGATCTGGGATTGAATCTCTCTGACTTCTGCCACTGTACATGTGGCATGGTTCTGCTCATGCTCGGCCATGACAGTGTCCTATCTGTCCGTAGGATTTTTGTTTTGGAGAGGGAGGAAAAAAACCTCCCCTTTATGTACATTTGAACAGGAACCTGCTCAACTCCCAGCTTTGAAACTGTTTTCCTCTCTTCCCTTCCCTCTTCCTTACATGTAATTTTCTAAAGAATTTGAGGGTTTTCATGAAGATTTTTAACTGTGCCAAATTTTTAATGTATGGAAAAATGCAACATAAGGAATAGGTTTTGTGCGTCTTCCTCATTTTCTTAAGGTTATCTTTTCTTTAAAAGCCAGAAGGCAAGTTATTAGTATTTGTATTTTTCTCTCTTGTATTTTTCTCTTCTTTTCTCAAGCCTTGGTACGGATTTGGACAAAGTCCTAGCCAGCATTTGCTGCAGACACACAGGTATCATTATACACACCTACACTACATCCTTACCTTTTGTAAGTCCCCTTCACTTTTGTAAAAGGCAGCCTAGAAACTGGACTGCCACAAGAATGGAAATTGCACAGCTTTTCTCGGGCATGTTCTAAGAGAAACTTGGAACTGCATTTCACAATATGCTGGTGGTGTTCAGCTGTGTGCCAGTAGGTATGTTCTATGCTTTTTTGCTAAGCTTCGTTACTAACTGATTTTTTTTCCTTATCATCCTTAGTTTAAGTTTTCTGCAGCCTTGCTGTGCTAGTAAAATATTCATCTACTTAAGCATCCTAGATGATTTTCTGCCAAATGAGAATGTTCTGCAAAACACATACTGAAGTGATTCAGACTACTAGTTCTAAACAAGTCAAAAAAATGCCAAAAACAACGTGAAAGTCCTTCCTTCTTTCCAAGGTTAACCTTTCTGGATTGAATGGGAAGGTGGCTGTGTTCATAGTATTATGAAATTAGGGGGTTTGTGTAAACTTGTATAAAGATGATCAATATTAAAAATGCCTCCAGTTCTTGTGCAGTTTGGTTTTTTGCTTTTTTGTTCTGAATGATGGAAACAAATACAAAATTGCTAGTTAAAGAAAACAAAAGATTTTCATACATCTGTTAGTGAAACTGCTGTACTTAAGTGGCCTGTGCTTGCGGAATTTAGAAGAATCAATCAGAGAGACTGTCTTGAGCTTTGTGTGGCAGCTTGATGTCAGTAACTTTGCTATTTTAGGACTTTGCTTGTGGCTTTTAATGATCTGTGTTGCATTCTGAGTTTTTATGGGTTTAATATGCTGCCGAATTTATATTCTTGAGGTATTAATGCAGCATCGCAGTTGTTGAGTGTTAAGAATTAATCCTTTACTCGGGCAGCCTAAATTCTGCCAAGCCTTTTATTTGATGTGAGGTGTTTTAGGTGAAACCAATGCAGTTTACATTCTGAAATTGTGTTTCGACTCTATCTAGTATGAGTAGACATTACCCAGAAATAGTGAATGTTTTTATGATATTACAGCTACAGTGCTACACAGCTCTCTCTGGCATGACAGCAAATATGTCTGTGTTGTTACCACCTATAGCAGGGGAGAACAACGTGTCTGTTGTCATTCAACACAGTGAGTTTGAACACCATGTACTAACACTATTGTTTTTTCTTTTTCTTTTGTTACTTTGTTCAGCCTCATAACATGAGGCAAATATTCTAAAAATCTGTTATTTTCATGATAAATTGAATTGGTATTATTGATCTTAGCCTTAGTTTGGTCAGATTTACAGATAACAGCTTTTAAACAGGTTTCAACAGACTCGAAAAAGCTTCTCAAATTCCTCACCTTGGAGAGAATTTCTTTCATGCATAAGGTTTGCAAACATTACATTGGTAAATTTTGAACATATTTGATCAAGACTGGTAGAGAAATATCTGCCTTTTAGATCCAGCCTGTTGTCTTGCACTGGGACTCCTGACACCCCACTGTAGCCAGTGCCAAGTAGCTGAAAGATGAAGTGCTCCCTCATGCAATGTGTTTGGAAGGCCAGTGATTTGGCCTGGGGCCAGTGGGTGGCCTCAGGGCAGGGACAGTCTCTGCTGTGTCTCTCTCAGTGGGTGATGAAGAATGGTTTCTGCTCTGTGATGTTGTCTACCCTGGGTGTAGGAAGCCCAGTCAACAGATGGCTCAGCAAATAGAGGATTATTTTGTCTAGCCCCTTTCTGAAGTACTGGGGTGGTTGGCCATGGGAGGCCTCTGCTGCAGTGATGGCTTAGGTGAGGTGGTTTATATCTCCTTACCTCAGGAGGAGCAGTAGGTTCCTCCTTGAGACATTTTGGGTGCAAAAGTTGGTTGGTCTTAGGCACGCTTACTGTGTACTTGTTTACAGTTACACAGGGAATTTTTTTTTTTTAAATGAAGACAGAAGCTTCCTGAAGTTGATTTATCTCAGTAAAGAAGAGCTACAACATGATACTGTCCTGTTACCGTCAGTGGTGTTGACAGTAGATTAACTGTGAGTGTTCTGCTGCATCTCAGCACACCCATGCACAGTGTTAAGCTGTTTTGGAGGAAAGTTTAATAACTAAATACCTTGCATAAGAAAATTTGGGCAGAACGAAGACAAAGAAGAAAATAGCATATCAGGCAATCCTCTTAATTATTCTCAGCAGTTCACAGAAATAGGCTCATTCAGCTTAGTAAAGGATGGACTTATGTGCTCACAGTTCTGAATTAAAGAAATACAGTTTTTGTGTTGGAAAAAAAACCCCAACCCAACAACTTGTGGATTGAATGCCCAGCAAAAATTCTAGAATTTAGTATCATTTTCATTACTTAATTTGTGTATGTGTGTTATGAAATTGGCCAGCTTAGCTCCTTGGCATTTTGATGACACTTGAATTAGTCATGGAGAGAAGTCAGTCTTTGGACATTATATTTCAGCAGCTGGTTTATTTTGTACGTAAGACATTGCTATGTTTTGCTTGATGAAGAGCACAGCAGTGGAATGCTGTTATATCATGCGACATAACTTCCATTAGTGTCAACTTTTAGAATCACAATTTAAATATTAACATTTTCTATGCTTTGAGTAAGTAAACAAAGGACTCTGTGTTTTAATCTCCCTTCTCTGCAAGGATGGATAAAAAGGGAACCTGTATTTTAAACAGCAAAACAAG
>JANIJG010005194.1:28057-65179 GCA_024611175.1 Megaceryle torquata | reverse complement strand
CTTTTTGGCTCCAGTAGTCACTGAGCTCACATATAGTAATTATAGTAGCCTTTGATATGTTGCCTACTACATAATCAATACCAAGAGGATTCAACCTGCGTGCAGTGACAAGGAGGAAAGAATTATGAGAAGGGAAGGAAGGGTAATGGCTGTAACGCCCCTGGCCTCCTGCCCCCACATCTCTGCTTGCTTACAGGATGCCTGCAGAAGAAAAATACCTGATTTAATAACATTTACACAGAAACCAGCTGTAAATCCCTTGAGCATCACAGTTAGGATGCAGTTTGTCAAGTGCATCTCTTGTGACTTTAGCTCTAATATGAGCCCTGCTGATGTCTCTTTTATGTAGAAAAAGCTACATTCTCTTGTATTCATAAGTAATGATTGCATAAGTAATACATGCTGACTTAACTTCACAGCTGGTCCTATTTCTTACCAAAAAAAAAGTTACCTTTTTATCAGGAAAAATAAAGAAACTGTTAGTAAAGATTACAATCCAATACAGGGTTTCACTTTCATTTTGCTGCTGTATTTCCTCTCACAATCATGCAAGTTTGTGACTGCCACTTTAAAAATAAAAAAAAAGGTGTGTGCAAGGTATTCCACCAGAGAGCTCCGACTAACACAAAAGATTAATTGCTGCTGGCAACTGGTCTGACCTCTTGCAGATTAGGGAGGAAAAGATTTCATGGTAAATACAAACAGAGTTCTGAGGAGAAGATCTCCAGATTAACAAAAGCATTAAGATGCCATCTTGAAAAGGTGGGCTTATTGCAATGTTTTGTCTTCTCTTATTGATGGAATATTTTCCCCAGGCTTCTGCCACAAACATTTGCTACAGAGACACCTAAATCCTTCAACACATATAGTACAACAAGCCACCCATCAAATCTAGCATAGTAGAACTGACCTCCTGCATGCACAGGCAAGGTAGTCAGGAGTTTTTACTGGGTGTTTTATTATGAGCTTCATAATGGGCTTGGTATAAAATGGGTCTGCTGCCTTGGAGGACAAGATGCCACAAGTGGGTTTTCACAGAATCATAGAATATTCCAACCATACCCCTAACAAAAAAACACCTAAATACCTTGATCAAACATGACTTCAAAATCACAAAACCACAAAATAACCCCCTAGATGCCTGTCACCAGAGCATGTCCTGAAACACCAGGTCTGCCGGTTTCTCAAATACCTCCAGGGATGGTGACTCAACCACCTCCCTGGGCAGCCTGTTCAGTGCCTCACCACTCTTTCTGTAAAGAATTTCTTCCTAATATCCAATCTAAACCTCCCCTGCTGCAACTTCAGACCATTTCCTCTGGTTCTGTCAGTAGTTACTAAGGAGAAGAGGCCAACACCCACCTCTCCACAACCTTCTTTCAGGTAGTTGTAGAGGGCAATGAGGTCCCCCCTCAGCCTCTACTTCTCCAAACTAAACATGCCCAGCTCCCTCAGCCTCTCCTCATACGACTTGTTCTCTAAACCCCTCATGAGCTTTGTAGCTCTCCTCTGGACGCGTTCCAGCATCTCAATGTCTTTCCTATAATGAGGGGCCCAGAACTGAACACAGTATTACAGATGAGGCCTCACAAGTGCTGAATACAAGGGCATGATAACTTCCTTTCTCCTGCTGACCACACTATTCCTGATACAAGCCAGGATCCTGTTGGCCTTCTTGGTTGCCTGGGCACACTGCTGACTCATATTAAGCTGTCTCTCCACCAGGTGAGGACCCCCAGGTCCTTTTCTGCTGGGCAGCTTTCCAGCCACTCATCCCCAAGCTCATAGCGTTGCCTGGAGTTATTGTGACCAAAATGCAGGACCTGGCACTTGGCCTTGTACCTCGTACAGATGCCCTCGACCCATTGATCCAACCTGTCCAGGTCCTTCTGTAGGGCCTTCCTGCCCTTGAGCAGATCAACACTCCCACACAATGTGGTGTCTGCAAACTTACTGAGGATGCTCTCAATCCCCACATCCAGGTCATCAAGAAAAATTCCAAACAAGACCAGCCCCAAAACTGAGCCCAAAGGACACCACTGGTGACAGGCAGCCAGCTCGATTTCACCCCATTAATCACAACTCTCTGGGAACAGCCAGCCAGCCAGTTTTTAACCCAGCGAGGAATCCATTTGTCTATACTGTGTGTCACCAGTTTCTCCAGGCAAATGCTGTGGGAGACTGTGTCAGAGGCATTACTAAAGTCCAAGTAGACAACATCCACAGCCTTCCCCCCATCCATTCATTGAGCTAGTCTCTCGCACTCAGCTTCATTTAACATAATTTAAAATTTCCATTATTGCATTATTTTTCTGCACAATTTCTACAGATTATTGAAAAGGAGTCAATAAAAACCTGCTCAGTGGCAGCATCGGAGAGAGTACTGAGGAGGAAGAAACTGTACAACAAGCTTCCCTTTATGTTACCTGCATATTTTTGGTCAATCTGCAGAATTACAGTATTCTCTACTTCCGGAAAGCCAGCAGTTGCAAAAGTATTTATAATGCTGGTAATTCTGTTCCCCATCCCAAGGGTGAATAACTCCTGAGATGCATTTGAATGAAGCAGCTGTAACTTTTAAAGAGGCTTCCGGGTTGTTCCTGAGCCTGGAGCAGTGTATCTAATGATTTGTCGTCAGATTTCAAAACCACTCTTGCTGCTAGCTAGCATTCTTGCCCCTTTGTGTTCAGCTGCTTTCATCCCTTACATCCTCATCTTAACTGAGGAGATGAGATAGGTAAAAAACAAACTGATAAAAAGAAAGTGGTGGATGTAAGAAGACTTGTTGCTGACTTGAGGATAGAAATCACTTGTCACCCATGTTTCTTCTTGTGTTTGAGCTTACATCTTTATACAGTATTAGCAAATTAAGATCTTGTTTTCAGGACAGAAATTATGAATGTTCTCTTTTGTGGTTTATTTCTGCAAAATGTACTTGCACAAAGGGCTGTTTCATACCAGCCAGCTTTGCTGATACAATGGAGGGTTGTATTACTGAGTTGCAATTTCCAGGAGGAGGACTTTCATTTGTATGTGTAAAATTTCACATACATGTGGGGTGCCAAGTAATTTTGAGTTTTGCTTATTATCAATAGATGCTAAAGCAATATAAAGATGAGCTGAAGAGGAAAATACAGTAATTTTCAATATTGTGTTCAAGTGGCTTTTCAAGTAACTTGTTTTCATACATACAATACAATTGTTCAATAAGAAAATGTGGGTATTGTTTAGCAGACTTGGTGAAATTACCTGGGATTGTTAGTTTGTTGTTGTTGTTTTTTGGTTTTTAAGGTAAATATTTGTTCCTAAAGGCTTTACTGTTTAATTTCTTATGTGAAGGTAAAAAATTTGAAAACACAGAAATGTTTGGCCAGTATCCACTCCAGGTTAATGGCTTTAAAGATCTGCATGAGTGCCTTGAAGCTGCAATGATTGAAGGGGAAATTGAATCTCTCCATTCAGAAAACTCTGCCAAGTCTGGTCAGGAGGTAAGTGAAGTTCTCTTGTGGGCTTGTCTTAGGGCACTGTTGTAGTGCTCTCCATTTTTCATTTGGGCTCATAGTTGTTTTTTATGAGACCTGCTGCTGTGCAGATCCTGATGGCTGGCATAACTGGATTATTTATTTGGGGATGGGGGATGTATCTCTTTTGGAGTATCCAGAGTATCTCTGCATTTTTCATCAGATGCAAAGTTCACATTTATTAAAAGCTGGCACAATTTTAAGTGCTTACAGTGGTGATTTGGCACAGGCTGGTTTCCACCTGTTGCTGATATTTGATCTCCAGAGTGGTTGTGATGTCCTGTGGTAGCTGACGACTGCTCTGACTGACTTGTCATCCTCTGCTACGCTGTAAACAGTGACCATGAGCTGTGCATTTGACTAGTGCTTCAGAGCATTGTTGTTCCTCCTCTGTGCCTCTGTTTAGTTCCTCAGCACTGTAGCCTTCTTCCCCTGTTCCTTTTTTACTGACATTTCTCAGCATCCTCCTTTTTGCCCTGTATACTGGGTAATTCTTCTCCTCTTTGCTCACGATGGTGGACAGACAATACTTGCAGTATGGGCTGCTGTTCTTCTCAGGAGAGCTCTTGCTAGAACAGGAAGCTACCAAATGCCAGAGCATGCTGGAAGCATGGGTGAACAGATTCAGATGCAGCCACCCTAGGAAGTGGGGTATGCAGTATTTGATGGTGGGATGAGGTGGTGAATGAACTTTTTTGTGCAGAAGTAATGGTTTGGGGAGATGAGGTAGTTGGACTGATGGTGGTTGTAGAACCAGGAGGATGTGCTCTGAAACGTCGCGTTATTGCTGGCCTGCATGTATGTGCCCAGCATTTTTCTCTGGCATAGCTCTAATACACCCTGTGGGTTATTCATGTGGAAATAGGAGAATCCCCATTGCCTGTAAAGGGTGAGCTACTTGCTGTTTCATCACAATTATTTTAAAGATGTAAACTCTTACGAGGTTTCTTCTACTGAAGTAAAAAGTTCAGCTGTAGTTTCTTCCTTGATGACCATCTTCTACAGTAATGAAATTTTTCTTCCTTTAATCATATTAACTTACATGCAGGGTTTAATTACTAAGCCCAGTGATGTGCAGAATTCTTCAGTCTGAAGTTCTATCTCCAATTTTTGTTATCAAGAAAAGCCGTTTAGCATCCCTTTTGTAGTCCTCTTTCTGTCACCTATTGTTGATCAAGCATCGACCAACCAAATCAGATGTTAACAAGCATTTTCAAATATATTTATACATCTTTACTGGATGTGTTGTTCTTTCTCTTCATGTTTCTGTTTTTATTATTCCAACACTTGGGGAAATGTCTTACAATGAACATGTTTTTTGAAATATAACTGGAAGAAAAGAATCTGAGAAATATCTTGGTTCAATCCAAAGTTGAATTTCTAAATGCAAGGTGAAATCTTGTATGTATGTACAACAAGAGCAGAGTTGTTCATCTTAGGGACTGAAGGTTGTCTTGCAGTTAAAATGTCTGTGCACTCGTGCATAAAGTGTCAGCTCAGCTATAAATGCTTAACTAGCAATGTCAGATTTGGGATTTTTTTTCATTCTGTTTTTAGGGTTTTTTTAACCTCTAATGTCTGGAAGCTATGGAGAGCACAAGGATAGTAATGGTACAGGTCTGGAGTGTTAAGTTTCGAGTTTGATGAAACTGTCAGGGTTTTAATCAGCTTGGCTTCTTAGCACGTGGAAATGGAAGTGAACTAGTCATATGACAGATTGACAACAGCAACAGAAAAAGAAAGGTAATGTTTTGAGTCCTAAGCTAGAAAATTATTACTGTATTATTATCAGGGCCAAGTAATTTGGTTACGTTTTCCTGAACTGAACTAATTTATTTATAGTGGTTGCTGCTGTTAGTAGTTATGTTTAAATATAATGCCTCAAAGATGTTACAGTGCATTGGAAGGTTTGAAAGTACGGAAGGATGTTGAATTTCTTGTGATTTTAATGAAGTCTGTCTCTGCTGAGCTAAGACTTCAAGTGGTAGTTGTCTGAGCTGGTAGATACCAAAGCGTAAAGAAAATAATATTAATGTGGTAGTCACATGTGTTTAAAGATCCTTAGAGTAACATTATTTTCTTTTTTTTCCTTGTTCCCACTGTTGCCTCTGATGGGGTATTTGTCTTGTTTATCATCATCGTTATTAGAATGCCCAAAAGCTTCAACCATGGAGTAGGGCATTGGCAGATGAGTAAACAGACAAACAGAGAAAAGACATTCCTTGTCCAAGGAACCTAAATCCAAACTCAAGAGAAGATGAAAGTCAATGCACATACTTGGAGTTACAAGTGTGGGGAAAATGAAATGTGTGCTTGTCAGCATCATGGTTGATGAACTTCACGTTAGCAACTTAGTCATCATTAAGTGGTCTTGGGGCCATGCAATAAGAGTTTGGGGGAAGGGTTGTTCTGTGGCTTTGCTGACTTTACCATTGAAATTTACTGCTGTGTGGAGTTGCTGCAAGAGAAAAGTCATGATTGTCTCCTTCAAAACTAAAAAGGTGTTCTGTGGAGGCTGATATAGGCAAGAAAAGGAAAGGCAGCTTACTTTGCATGTAAACAGATGAGAGGAGTGTTGCTAAAGACAATGCAGTAGGAAAATTCAGTAACATCCTTCAAATCTTTAATGTGACAAGGCTATGTGTGCTAAGGATGGGCAAAGGGGGAAGAGAGGAAACATTGTGCTGAGATGTGATGAGAACCCATACCTGAATTTTGGCCATGAGCACAGAAATTGGGACATTTGGCTGGATAGGAGAACTTGAAGCGAGCTCTAAGTTAAATGCTATGAAAATTGACATCGGAAATATGTGACAGTGGTGTTCATAGCAACCAGGGAAACTTGGGCTGAAGGTTAGACATCAAAAATATATTGAATGAGGACACCATTCATTTTTTTATGTTGTAGAGTGGGAGAATAAAGGAACTCTAATACTACAATTGGAGCTGAATTTGTGCTGTAGTTGAGAAACAAAGTATCTAAGGAGAGACATGAGAACTAAG
This sequence comes from Megaceryle torquata, assembly GCA_024611175.1. Classification (NCBI taxonomy): domain Eukaryota; kingdom Metazoa; phylum Chordata; class Aves; order Coraciiformes; family Cerylidae; genus Megaceryle; species Megaceryle torquata. The sequence goes on along the minus strand of JANIJG010005194.1, from coordinate 58,655 downwards.
GACAGATCTCTACTAAATACTCAAAACTGAGACATAAGGTGATAACATGGGCTGGTCCATGGATAGATTAGCGATGTGTTAGAGTCATGGGCAGAAGCTTCAGGAGGGGTTGTTAGTATGGAGGAGATTTCAAGAAAAAATATCAGCTCTATATATTGCTAAGAGAGCTTGTCTGACCCAGCCCAGGGTGCTTCCTGATCCTGCTTCATAGGAGGTTGTTAGAAGCATTGAATGATATCAGGTGAATGAAAAGGTCAGAAACAGAAACTTCATTCTGAGGGAACTAGCTGGAATAGCACCTGATATAGTGTAAGCAACCCTTTCAGTGACACTGGAGAGTTAAAAAGAGAACAGGACAGTTGGCAAGGCAGGTAAGTTCAAGCGTAGACTGCCTTTTAGTATGAGTGAGACAAATGTGAAAGGAGGAAGTCTTTCTGCCTACTCTGCTTTAACACGTAGCTAGCAATTGATGAGTTCAGAGCTGTGATGCAACATGGGTGACAAATGGGCTGTGTTTACAGTGAAGGGGAAGGATGGGAACTTTGGAAAGCTTATGCTGATCCACCCTCTAAAACGCATTTCTCCCATAGCTGTGTCAGTCTGCAGGTGTTGTACTGTTACTACTAAAGTTCTGCTTTTGGAAGGGATTCACTTTGGGTTTTTCTGGTTTTCTTTTGTTCAGCACTGGTTCACTGAGCTTCCTCCTGTTTTAACTTTTGAGCTATCAAGATTTGAGTTCAATCAGGCTTTGGGGAGACCAGAGAAGATACACAACAAATTAGAATTTCCTCCAATTTTGTATCTGGACAGGTACAGTATATTATCAACAAATTCCTAGTATGAATATTAATTGTCTCATTTTGGTTTGGTACAGTTGCTGGTGCATCTTATACTTGCTTAAATCACGTAATTTTCTTTTCTAGCAAGACAAGTAAAAATATCCATGGTTTCATCTGTTTCAGAAAGTACACATGCGTAACTATGTCAAAACCTGCTTGCACTTCAGTCTTTTTGTTGCTAGGTTCTGTGTATTGCTAGTTGTGTACATGGGAAAAATGCTCTGAGAAATCACGCTGTTTATGGGTCCATTCGGGAAGAGGGTTAGAAGTCAGATATTCATTGCTATGTGGTTGCTAGTTAAACCACTTAATTAGGAAGTTTTCTAATACATGTTTGTCATCCATCGTATGAACAGAGCTTTTGACACTGGGGAAAAAGCATCTTATGAAAGTTGAGGGAGGGAAGGCTTAATGGATTTACCATTTTCTTATCAGTTCTGTTTTATGACCTAATATGTCATAGGTTCTAGTGGGTGTTTTTATTAGCCATAAGCAGTATGGCTAATAGGTATGGACCTAATTTTCAGCATTGGGATACTATGAGCTGATGCCTCTTTCTAAATTTCATGTTTTACAGGTATATGCACAAAAACAGAGAAATAACAAGAATTAAACGGGATGAAATCAAGAGACTCAAAGAGTACCTCACAGTTTTACAACAGAGACTAGAACGGTACTATAGATAACTGTGTAAATGCAAATAATACTATGATCTACATAGAATAATTTCTTTCAATTACACACTTTGTGTGTAGTTATTTGCTCCAAATTTACTTTCCGTATCTCAGCACGGTATTTCCGATGCATGAAACATGCTAGAAAAGGCTTGTTTTATTTAATTGCAGTCCTTTTTTTTTTTTTTTGTGTGTGCGTGTGAGTATATGAGTCATGGCATTAATACATTTTATGGTTAACAGATATTTAAGCTATGGTTCTGGTCCTAAACGATTCCCCTTGGTAGATGTCCTGCAGTATGCCTTGGAGTTCGCTTCCAGCAAGCCGGTGTGCACGTCTCCTGTTGATGACCTGGGTGCTAGTGCCCCTGCCAGTGGCACGCTGCCAGCCCAGACCTCTCCCAGGTAAGGGCTGCCTCCTGCTCTCCCAAGGTGAGAGGTCAATCATCCCTTCAGTGCAAACCTGGCTGCTGAGAGAGAGGAGGAAATTGAACTGCTTGTTTCATGGAATTTATACAGTTAGGCATCACCTAAGGGTTTAGTGTAAAGCTTCTGCTGCTGTCTTCCGAATGCTCCACCTTAGCATGATACACTTAAATAATAATAATCTGTCTTTGTCACATGAGCTTACAAAAATGTCTTTAGGTGAGGAATTACCATTTCCAGACAAAGCCTAGTTACAGCTACAATTCCAAATAGACACAATGTCTGGTGAGGTCACTACTTCCCAAGTGCTTTGCTTAAAAATCTGAATTTGGGCAGCGTGTATGTGCTGTAATGCTTCAGGGTGTCTGGTATACCGTTTCTCTGTTAATTTTTGCCTGGGAGGGAAGCTTCTTTTCTGCTTTGCAGTTCACACTTCTGAGTTCGTCAGGAGCCTCTACTCTTGACTTGTTTAAACACACAGCAGCCAAAGTATCGGGGAGATAAAGGTTGAATGATGTTGTTTTTCTCACTGTTGAAGCAGGTAACTACTAGTAACAGTTGAGTAATATCTTAGGACAGGACTTGGCTAGATGGATGCTAACAGTTCATAACAGAGCATTTTATATTGCATTTGGAAAGCAGGGTTCTAGATTCTGGTCCAGTCAAGGGGGTTAACTTTATAGTTCAGAGAAGTGAAGTAAATGAATCTAAAAAGCATTTAAAAAGATTTCAGATGTTTTACTGATATAATGCCAGTAGAAATAGTGATGATTGATAAGAGAAGAAAAGCTTTTAAAAGCTACCATTGCTTGCATGAAATACAATGTAAAAATGTAAGTATTATGAATTTTTTTGTCAGTCTGTAGAAACACAACAGCATGTTATGTGGAGTGACACTGTCAGCTCTTAATGTTCTCAGAACTTTCTAAATTACTGAAGGATCCAGGTTCCTCAGGCCATATCATGCTGCTGTACACAAAGTAAAAAGTCAGAGGCTTGCTAGAAAAACTTTCAGATTCCTATATATACATATGATTACATAGAAGTGGTCTTGTTGATGGGAAAAATATGTAACAGGTTTTATTTTTTAATATTTTGTTGCTCTTGTAGAATTCTCCTAAGCTGGCCATTTTGCTGTTTGAGTTAGACTTTTTTGGAACAAACTTAGATGGCTTGGCACTAAATTTCCAGCGTGCTGTAATATATCAGAGGTCCCTTCATTGTTGCTGTTCTGTTAACATAAGTTGTAGGTAGATGACTGGAAAAAGAGTGTCTGTTAAGTATAGGACACACAAAGAAGTTATTAAATGGAGAACTTGTGTTTATTGGATTTTATGGTTGTTGGACCGTAAGACAAGCTGCTGTGATTTTTCTCTCTGCAGTTTGGCAGTAAATGGTTCAAACCATGACATTATTTGAAAATGGTGAAGATCATTTCAAATAGAGCAAACTGGGGGTTGATTGATTCAGTTTGGAATCCTTTATCTTTGGTAATGGCAGCCACAGTTGTTATTTTGCTAATACATAACGCACCACAAAGTTTCCAGAGTTTACATACTAATTCTGTGTTGATGTTGTAGGTACCTTTCCTGGATTGCACTGTAGGAAATTACCTTTAAAATATCTTGTTTTCAGATGAAAAGCTTATCTTTATGGTGTAGCTTTTAGTTTTTATACATGATGATTTAATTTTTGTACTTTGTGTGTTCAATGAATGCAGCACAGTAGAACAGCAGGGGCCTTCATCTTCAGATGTTCCAAGCACATCTCCTGTACAAAGATCAGTAATACATAAACCATTCACACAATCACGAATTCCTCCTGATCTGCCAATGCATCCAGCACCAAGGCACATCACTGAGGAAGAGCTGTCCGTCCTAGAAGGTTGTTTACATCGCTGGAGGACTGAAGTAGAGAATGACACTAGAGGTAATGCCACAAGCTGGGGATGTGTGTTTGCCATTGGAAAGGATTTGTTGAAGTGAGGGAAATCGCCTTAATATCCATGTGTCTCTTGAGCTGTTTGTTTTGTGCTTCTAAACTTCAACACATACAAAGTCAGAGAGAGATTGTAGTAGACTGTGGGTATATCAGCTCAAGATGCAAACTGGGCATTGAGTGAAGCATACACAGGTGTTTCAGTGCAGGTTTCTGTGTGCGTGGTGTTAGGGGGATTAGAGTGAACCAGATGGGGTCCACACCGAAGAACATCTCTGCAGATGTGTCTCAGTTGTCAGTGTGATGGTGGCCAGGCCCTTGCTGTGAGTTGGTGCTCTGCAGGGGAGTTCAGGGTAGAGTGACCCCTTCCATAATGGAAATTCAACAAATTTCTAAGTAAAGGCTTTTTGGAGTGGGTAGAGCTTGCAATCTGTTTTGTTGCACTAAAGGGAGCAAGGGAAGTAGTTGTTCCAGCAGGGGTGGGCTTGGTTGTGCTCTAGCAGAAAAGCAGCAGCATGTCATGAGTCACTCTGCTTTACCATCTGAGAAGGTTTAGTGTTCTGTAAATAGATAAACAGATGCACCAAATGTGAAACATACTCTTGTTTGGCTTGTAATGAGATAGAATAAAAGATGTAGCCATATGCAATTGTGCAACTTCATGGAAGAGAGCATCTTTTTTATTTTTTTATTTTTTTTTTTTAGATTTACAAGAAAGTATATCTAGAATACATCGGACAATTGAATTGATGTACTCTGACAAAACAATGGTCCAAGTAAGTACAACTTCTGCATGAGATAATTCAAACTATATAATTTTTGTCAGTTTAATAAAAGTACTTAGATACTTGAAAATAGAGCAAGTATACAACAATTATGTATAGTGGTTTGAGAAATTTCATTTGGAAGTCATAATAGGTTTTGCAAACCTATTAGTTATGCAGTCAGATGAAAGACAGTGTTACAGTATTCTACAGGTGACATACTTAATTTTAAACAACTTTGTGATGGAAAGCACAAATATATTCTATATCTGATCCACTTTTTTTGACTCAAATGCAGAACTTTGTTCTTTTTCTGTAACACAGTAATATTTTCTTACCCTGATTTGCTGGATAATATTACGACTTTAAGGTGGCAAAGCATCAGATGTCAGAAACTTATTATTTTTATACTTCGATGCTTATTGCCATTGTGTATTGCAACTTCCATGCTAATACTTGGGAATTCATGGCTCCTGATTTTAATTTGTAGTTAATAAAGCTAGTGGGGATTTTCGTTGTTGTTTTGGTGGTTGTGTGTGTAGACTTAGTATCAGTCACAACCTTGAATACCAGTCTGAGCTGCCTTTTACAGAGATTCTTACGCTGTGTAGTCTGAACAGCATTTTTAGAATGCTTTACTAATAGTTGTGGCTCCCCTGGTATTTCTTATGTTCACATACTTACATTTGCTCCCTTTGACAGGTTTTAAGGTTAATGATTACTTCCTCTGTTACTTTTTGTTAGTAAAAAGAACTGCTTTCTTTCCAAGTAAGATCTGTTCAGTTTACAGTTCTCCTTGAGGTACATTTTCATTTTGCACATAGCTTGTAATAGTTCCTGACAGATGAACTCTGATGTTAAGGATTTCAGGCAGACTTGCCTAGGTGGCTTTCTCTAAGCTTGCTACTAGCAGGCTTTTTTTTTTTTTTTTTTTCTTAATACTTGTGTTATAACAGGAAGGCTACAGGCTATATGTCATCTGGCATTAGAATTGAAGTCATGTTGTGATCTTGAATCCAAACAGCGTATCTGTGGTGGCTTAGGTGTTACAGGACAAAATACCTCTGGATGGCGAAGATATTATTCAGTGATCATTACAATGAAAAACTGAGATTAGTTAATAAAATACTTTGTCCTAATGCAAATCTCTATAATATAGACAGGACACTTTCGTTTGTTTTTGTTGTGAAATGGAATTCCAAAAACAGAGGAGGATGAAGGTGGTGTATGGGTTTGTAGAGGGTGTTCCTGTACCATGCCTGAAGGTATTGGTGTGGGTTAAGTGATCACTAGGGAACATGTGGGTACTGAACCCATCTGAGTTCACAGACTGGAGCGAAGGCTGCCCTTCTGCAGCTCAGCTGGTTTTGTCACTGTGGGTGTTTTTTCACAGTAGGAAGGAGGTGGGTGCATATAGTTGTCTACTTTCTCCTTTCTACCTCTGCATCTGGGCAACAGGATAGCTTAGTATTATCCCATTCTCCTTGAGCAGTTTCACAATATTGATGTTTTACTCGGAATGATACACTTGCAGGACAGAAAGCTTTTCTTCTGTGAGTCAAAATCTAACATAAAGCTAAACTTTTTCAGGAAAATACGTTATATTTACAGGATACTTACTGATGTTTGTATGAACAATTTAAGAGGTTTTAATCTTCTTGTTGTGTCCTCTGATTCTAAGAAAACTACAGTTGTCCATAAAACCATTATTAAATTGTCATGTGCAATATATTACTGAAATTCTTATTGTGTCTTGACCTCCTGAGTGAATAGATTTCATTAGTTGCTTAATTGACTATTTCCCCCCTCCTGTGAACTTGCTGTGGGGAAATGTGACACACTTTTTTTCTGTGGGGATTCATCTTTCATGTATCAGTTTTAGTATATCTGTTCTGTGGCTACATGTGACAAGGTTGGTAAAGCTCCATTTCTGTTTCATGTGTAGTAAGTGTAAGCTAAGAAGTTTAGTGCTCACTATTTACTTGTTATGTTGCCCTGCACTGTTAATTACTGTTGAGCTCATGGCTTGTTGCAAGAAACACCTGTCAGCACTGAGCTTGCCTGTCCCCCAGCCACAGACCTCTGTGGGGAACCTAGAAGCTCACCACGGATGACTGACAGATGGTCCTCCAAAGCCAGAGGAGAGGGCAGGGGCCCTCAGACTGATCCAGCTGACACATGGTTTCAAATAAAAATATTTCAGTCCATCTGGGATTGTAATGCCTTATTTTAGGGTGATGGAATTTATGTAATAAAGGGGCACTTTTTTTTTTTAAATCAAGTTCTTCATATTTATGTGCATATGCATGGGCTTGCAGTCATTTTAAGAAGGCTTTCACAGTGATTTGATAACAGAGGTTAAATAACCCAGAGCAAACAGATTTAACGACTAGCTAGGATTTCTTCTGTGTATACTTCTTGTGTTTGGCAGATTTAACAGCGTGTTTTTCTTTCTGGGATGACAGACTGATTCCAGCTGCTGTGCATTCAGTCAGCATTACAGTTCAAAGAAGGCTGAAAAATCTTCAGCACTTGCATATAGCCTGGGTCCTGGTTTGAGTGAGAACAGAACTAATTCTGTTCAGTGATTTTACTTCTCAGCTCAGTACTTCTAACTAACTGCACTGTCTGAAGTTAGCAGCCTGTTTTCCCAGACAGTGTCTGCTGCTGGCAGTGATAACACCCCACGTTTAGAGTTACTACCAAGGAGTGGTGTGCAGACCAAGGCCACTGCTGGATCTTGTGCACCACATTGCAGGGTAGGTGCTAGGGAAGGTTATGGAGCATGTATCTTGTGCCATTACTCATCATATGCAGGAATATCAGGCCCAGTCAGCATGGGTTTATGAAAGGCAAGTCCTGCTTGATGAACCTGATCTCCTTCTATGACAAGATGACCCATTTAGTGGAGGAGGGAAAGGCTGTGGATGTTGTCTGCCTGGACTTCAGAAAAGCCTTCAACACTGTTTCCCACAGTATTCCTATGAAAAAAAAAATATGGCTGCTCATGGCTTGGGTGGGTGTACACTCTACTGGGTTAAACACTGTCTGTCTGGCCAGGCCAAAAGGGTGGTGGTGAATGGAGTAAAATCCCATTGGTGTCCAGTCACAAGTGATGTTCTTCAGGGCTCAGTTTTGGGACCACTTCTGTTTAACATATTTATTAATGATCCCTCAGTAATCTGCAGATGACACCAAGCTGGATAGTAGTGTTGATCTGCTTGAGGGCACAAAGCATCTGGACAGGCTGGCTGGATGAGCTGAGTTCAATATTATGGGATTTAACAAGGCCAAGTTCTGAGTCCTGAACTTGGGCTACACCAATCCCATGCAACACTGCAGGTTTGGGGAAGAGTGGCTGGAAAGCTCCCTGGTGGGAAAGTACCTTGGGGTCTTGATCAGCAATCAGCTGAACACGAGCCAGCAGTGTGCCCAGGTAGCCAAGAAGGCCAATGGCATCCTGCCTTGTATCAGAAATAGTGTTGCCAACAGAACTAGGGAAGTGATTGTCCTGTGCTTGGCACTGGTGAGACACACCTTGAGTATTGTGTTCAGTTTTGGGCACCTCAGTACAAAAAAAAAAAAAGACATTGAAGTGCTGGAGCAGGTCCAGAGAAGGGCGGTGAAGCTGGTGAAGATTCTAGAGCACAAGTCTTATGAGGAGTGACTGGAGGGAGCTGGGGCTATTTAGTCTGAAGGTGGCTGAGGGTAAACCTTATCTCTTCCTACAGTTACCTGAAAGGAGATTGTAGTGGGGCGGGTGCTGTTCTCTTCTTCCAAATAGCAAGTGATAAAACAGCAGGAAGTGGCCTCAAGTTGTGCCAGAGGAGGTTTAGGTGGACATTAGGAAGAATTTCTTCACTGGAATGGTTGTTAAGCTTTGGAACAGGATGCCCAGGGAAGTGGTTGAATCGCCATCCCTGGAGGTCTTTAAAAGTCATGTAGTTATGTCGGTTAGGGACACAGTTTAGCAGTGGCCATCTAGAGTAGAGTTAATGATGATTTTGAAGGTGTTTTCCAACCTAGATGATTCTCTGTAACTATGGTTACTGATTATTGTGGTGATAAAATTATATTTGCAATGAATACTTGGTACACTTTGTGTTAATTAGACCATTTATGTATAGTCCAGATAGTGACAGCAGTAAAAGATGATTTCACATTTTTCATCCTAGCTGAGCTGTTGTTATTCATGCATACTGTGCGTAGTAGGGAAGGTCACTTTTCCCTTTTATGTTGCATGTGCTGTTCCAGCAGGTTAAAATGAGTTGATCACAAAGATGCTTTGAAAAGACATGTAAGGAAGCAGGTGGTCATTAATTTTTCTTCTCTCTCTCCTTCAGATTTCCAACTACTTATGTAGAAACTAAGTTTCCTGTTCTTACTTGTTGTTGAACACGTGTGATGTGGGATACTTTTTTACATTGATTCTAGAAACTATAAATGAAGATTATATCTTCCTTCTCTGCCTTAGAAGGAGAGGATGTCTTCAGGTGTTTTGTGCTTGTCTAAGCAATGCTTTTACTGATATATTTAAAATACTGAAAAACAATTCTATTCTTATTCTACTGTAAGAATTCTACCTTTGGGTAATGGAAGTATTCAACTCCAAAATATTCCTTTAAATGTATTCTCTTACTGGAACATAAAAAGCACAGAGTTTATTACTGTGAATTTGCATATGCTTTCCTAGACTTCAAGACAACTTTACCAGCTCAGAACTGGAACAAATCATAGATATTCAAGCCTGACATATTTGAGGAGGTTGAGGGGGGTTTTTTGTAGATACAGGACAGTACAAATAGTAAGAAATTAAGAAAAGAGGAGGCCTGGCCGTAAAGACAGCAGAGTAGACATTTATGCTCTAGACTCACTAATGTTTTTAAGATCTCTTTCAGCTAGTAGTGGTAAGCAAAATAGTTCAAGGTACTTTGACTTAATGGGTTGCTACTTTTACCTTTTTGTTGTTCCTCTGTGTTGTGTTTCAATCCTGTTTAACTTTATTTTGTTGCCTTTATTTAATGTAGCTATTATTGCTGGCAGGTAGTAGGAGCAAAATGCTGCCAAGGAGGATTTGACATTTTGGGCTTTTTTGTTTTGTTTTGCTTTTTAAGGTTCCCTATCGATTGCATGCTGTGCTAGTTCATGAAGGTCAAGCTAATGCAGGACACTACTGGGCATATATTTATGACCACCACCAGAACAGATGGATGAAATACAATGATATTTCTGTTACAAAGTCAACTTGGGAAGAGTTGGAACGGGACTCTTTTGGTGGTTACAGGAATGCCAGTGCATATTGTTTAATGTATATCAATGATAAGGAACAATACTTGATACAAGGTAATGGTATAGATATGATTTCTGCATGATACAGATATATTTCTGAACATATTGATAAAGTGAGCTTCTTTCAGATAGGTTTCCAAATTTTTGAAAGGGTTTTAATAATTGTTGAAGGCTCTATTTCTGCTCATAACTGTTAGATTGTTTTTGTGGGTGAAAAATTGCTCTTCAACTTTTAGGTTAAGAAACACAATGACAGTGTTTCAGCATTATTAAAGAGAGCAAAATAAGTTTGCTAATTTGTAAACATTCTAGCCAGCTCATACCATGTTCAGGATTTTGGAGATGATGTCTCACTGAAGATTTAAACAGAAATGTGGAAATAGAAATATGAGCCACATGACATGAAAGTCCTTGTCTAGCTTGTTTTTCATGAGCTTCAGAACTCCGAACTTTACTGGATTGTGGAAACTTGAAGCTTTATACAATGTCCTGAAACATGAATAATTTAGCCCTAGCAACCACACATTAAAACAAGTAATACATGTATTGGGAAATTTTTTTCAGATCATGCAGCAGTATGTAATTATAAGGCTCGTACGGAAGTGTTTAGAGAGAGGGCAAATATCCCTTACCATGAATTTTGTGGGACCTGATTGTGAAGATGGCCACAGATTCAGTAACAGGTGGTGGAAAATTTCATGTTTCTGTCTTTTCATAGGGCAGAAAGGCGGAGTGTGCGTTTGTTCAGTTTTTAAATGAGAACCGATATTAACCTTGACCTTTCTGGATTGCCAGAATAATAGTGGACTTGCAGCCATAGGGTTTATGGGCCCTGTATGGTGGCTGTGCCACTCTGAGGTTGCTGGGGGAGAATTACAGCTGATTCATCCCTTGGATCTGGAATAGTCTTGTAGAGACCACGCTCAAAGCAAAAAGAAAGGTTACTCAGTGTAGCTGATGTTCCTATTAGTTGACTTCCCAAACCCCTGCAGGACCACTCTCCTTTCCCATTTCCAGCTCTGTGTGGCCATAATGCGGTCAAGCTATGATGGGGGCTTTGTGACACTTTTTTTCTCTTTCCTGAAGGTTCACCATCTTAGGGTGCTCATGGTCCAAAAGACTTCTATTTCACCATGTTTTGATGGTGCCCAAGAACATATAATCCAAAGATTATAAGAGCAGACACTCTGTGTGTCTGTAGCAAAGGAGTGCTCAGCAGATGATAAACCAGTTAAAAGCAATGTAATTTGGGGGTTTTGGTGCTGTACTGTATGTTTCTAGTAATTTACTTGAAGAAAACTTTTGAGCATAACATTTTTTTTCCCCTCTTCTTTCTTCTGAAATTTGTATTTCATGTTACTGCAGAGGAATTTAACAAAGAAACGGGACAAATCCTTGTTGGAATGGACACGCTACCTTCTGATCTAAGGGATTATGTCAAGGAAGACAATAAACGTTTTGAAAAAGAACTTGAAGAATGGGATGCAGAACTTGCTCAGAAGGCACAGCAGGAGAAATTGCTATCTCAGATTCCAAGGGCACCAGCACCCTCACCTGCTCCAGGTTAGCTGCTTCTACCTGTTTGTAAAAGGACTAGATCCAAAAATCACTGAGTTCTGTATATACTGATTTATAGTTTAAGAAAAAAAGAAAAAGGTTAATTTCTATAATCTTGAATGGTAACTCTTTACTTGGCCAAGGTAACCGTACTTGAAATTTAGTCTGTTGGGTGTTTGTTACATTTTATTTTTTATTTAAAGAACTATATTATTTGTTGGTTCTGCTGCCCTTTCCCTACAAGTGGTGCCTAGCTTTTCCTATTTTTTTTTTCCATAAAACTTAGGCCTTTTAAGATAGGTATTTATTAAGAAGAATCACCAGTCTTTTTTTGAGAATTTATTAGTCTGTAAGTGATTTATATTCTTCTATTCATGCTAATTCAATAGAAGATGCACCTTCCCATTTTAAATTAGGACAGAATTTACACCTGAAGAGAATATTATTTTATTTGGTGTGATGTATTGAATAGATTTAGTAAGGTCCACTTCAGAAATTACAATGTAAAAATCAGGAGGTTAATACTGTGGAAAATGCTTTGGACAGCAACAGCAAGGCCAATGCGGTTAAGAACCTAGCTAATAAAGACCACTGCCAGTCTGACTGTAAAACATGTGCTTGCTTTGACACAGAAAAACCTGTCAGGTTTTAGGTTACATCCACCTCCATTGCAGAAGGCTGTACGTATATTACGTGAAAGATGATGTGATGGATTTTTCTAGTGAGACTGCTGTCCAGATGTCCTCATTGTTGTATTTGAGTCATTAAGACCAACTATATATTTCTCATAACTGTCGATGATGACAAACTGAGTGTAAAAGGTGCAATGATTTAATGACACTTTTTGCAAACTGTGGAGAGTGACTTCATCATCTACAGGTTTTGACTTCACAAACACTTTGAGAGTGATTTTAGTTCTTTTGTTAGTAATGGAAGGTACTAAATGAATATTTTATTTGTCTGACAAAACTTGCTTTCATCATATAAAGAATATAAGACACTATTTATGCTAATCAATTTTCTTTCCTCAAGAGAGGGAGACTTTGAGATTTCCCTGACATCAGAGGAATATAATGTGTCGATTATTTTGCAAAGTAGAAATGCATCTGGCACTCAAGTGGCTGTAGGCCATTCCATGTATTTGGTCTGTATTCTACAGAATGTCCAAGTAGAATCTCATCTTTGTTTTCAGTCATGCCTCATATAACTGATGTACACTCTTCGCTTAAGAGCCTTAATGACAGAGCCATTGTTTCCAATACAAAATCATGGGACCATTTATGTGAAAGATACTTGATACAGACTAGTGGTAAAGTTGTATTTGTGAATGGTGTGACCTATCCTACATTTTCTGTGTGGGTTACCATATCTATGAGACAGAGATCCAAACAAAACTAATCAATTCAAAATTCATGCTTATGTTAACACAAAAGAAATTGTTATTTTATTTCTGTCACTAAGTTCAAGCAGGAGAACCAGAATATTTAGAGCAGCCATCAAGAACTGATATTGCAAAGCACTTAAAAGAAGATTCTATACAAGCAATCAATAAAGCTTTAGCTGAACAAGAAGATAGAAGTCCAGAAGCTATAATGGATACGGTGAGGATATTTTGAAGCTTAAACTTATTTTGCTCTTATTTTGCAATTAAATGCTAAAATAGCTGATTAAAGGGTGTGTGTGTGCAAACTTTGAACTAAAACTTGTTGTTTCTTTGGGGCCTGTCCAAACACTAAAGTCCCTCCAGAACGTGTGTACTAGAAGAAAGATACTAGAGAAGATGTCCTCTATGTGATTGAAGTACTTTTCAAGAGTACAGCGTATTGTTCAAATGAAAATAGTTTGTGCCCACCATCTTTTCAAAATGGCTCTATTTCAAAATGGTTCTATTCATTTTTGAGAAGTAAACATTTGCACTCCATGTAAAAGATTTGAAAAGTACTGCTTTAAACGTTTAGATTTTTATCTGAGAAATACAAGCTTATAATTGAGTTCTCTTGAAAGACATGTGAAAGTTACGTAGCTTTCCAAAATAAGGGTGTTTTTTCAACAATATTTTGTAGCTTTAATGCAAATTCACAAGTTGATGAAAATTAATTTGTGATTCATCAGATGCATATGTTAACTTCAGGTGGTTTATAAGAATTAATGTTAGATGACTGTTTTCATACAACAAATACAGGAGAAATTGGAAATAAACTACTTAATGAGTTATTAATGAAACTAATATTTAACAGTTTTTTCTTTCAGCAGGTATTTTTTGCTTCCCTTTAAGTAGATAACTGACCAATGTATTTGCCATTAAAAAGAAAAAAAAAAAGTGTCTTTAAAAACACTGCAATACCTGCATCTGTCTTGGGACTGTATCTGTAAGGATAAAACATAGGAAATAGCACAGTTTCCTTAGGCACCCCTAGTAACCACTAGAGAGATGAACAATTTATATCTGTGAGAAATTTGAAGCACACTTCCTAAGTTCAGGTATGAATCCTCATTAAACAAAAGCAGTCTAGCCCCAGATGTCTTTGGGGGCCAACAGGAAAGTCCTGTTAAACCCTTTGAAAATGGCGTGACAACTTGCTGACTCTTACACCTTACCTGTTTTCCATCCCTCTCTCTTGTGGTGACAGGAGAGCAGAGAAAAGCATGTTTTCTCTGCTGAACTGAAAGCCAACAGGAAAGCTAACCTAACCTTGGATGAGATGCTCTACCACTAATACTTCAGGCTACTGTATATCTGGCTTTTTTGAGTTCTCGGTACACAGGACAGCTTAGGGGAGGCTGTTTAATATGAGTTACGTCCAGCTGAAAGGGCAGCTACCAAGATGCCAAACCCATGGTAAAATGTCTTGCATGATGCTGTCCTCTTTCTAGGGGTCTGTGGGCATCCATCCCAGTGGGATGTGTCGAATCTTACAGACTTTACTCCATGGATCAAGTGTTTTAGTCTAGGCTAATGACACTTTGCACAGTAATCAGCCTTAGGACTTTGTAAGGCTGTGGATGAGGAACCACATGGGGAATGAGATGATAGGCTTAACAAGGCAGATGCAGATTGCCTTCTCCCAGTATTTTTGCTGCATTGTTCTGCAATAAGGTGGGTGGCTCTTCAAAAATAAAAACAAAAAACCCCAAGCAATGCAAACTATTTTATTTAGAAACAAATGTATTCCAGCTGTTAGAATCTAAAGCCAGTTTCTAAGTAAGCTGAAGTTACTATGTTAATGTTTGAAAGCTGCTATCTGTATACCCAAATTTAACTTAGGCAGAATTGTGCTTCCTTCTCAGTCTATCAGCATGTTTTTTAATCATTACTTCCATATGCATTCTGACATGCAGCATATATTCCTTTCCTCCACTTTTTGTTTGTCCATTTTAAAAGAAGGAAAGCCAACATGAGAACGTCACACACAAGGTTGTAGGTTAGTCATCATACAGTCATTGGTGTCCATTTTCTGCCACTTTATCCTTTTGTTTCTGCTCCTGGATTACAGAGTCTTCCTTTGTATTTATACAATGCTGGGTGTGAATAGATACTATGTGTGTTTCTGGAGTCTTTGTTAAAAAATGAAATTACTGTAATAGTTGTAGAACGAGTAGCATGGCACTGTGATTGCTTAGATTAGAGCAATCTAGCTATTATATACAGTGATAGACCCTGCCCTTGTTTAAAACTTACTTTAACATATCAAGAGTTTCAGTGACTAGCATAATCTTCCCCAGAGTTTGTCTGATTACTCATCTATAAAATAAACTTGTAGAATGTAATACACCTTTAAATACTCTTTTAAATACCTTGATTGCTAGAGGCTTTTTTGTATTTTTTTTTCTGTTGTTCCCCAGAGCATCAGCAAATGAGAAGTCTTTGGCTTGTTACCATCCCATAGTAGGAATTAATCAGATACTTTAGATATATTTAGTAATTTTTTAGTGAAATGTATGAAGAGAAGTGGTGGTTCACAGACTCATCCTTTAACAACTGTCCTAAATTTGTAATGGATGTTAGAGTTGCAATACTGACGTGCAAACCTGTAAAGATGTAATTAGTGAATAAAGAAAAAAAAAGTATGTTTTTATAACTATGGGTTAATCTGAAAAAGTACTGCTTAAAAATTTAAGAACTGTAAGTAATTAGAGAATCTAAGTGATAATTTATAATTTTTTTCAGAACTTCAGCAGTGGACATCATGTTACTTGATCAGTCTGTCAGTTTGTGTCTCTCCGTAATATTCTCTGTTTTCTCAATTACTTTTTTTTTCTCCCCACACACATACTGATAATGGTTTTCTTCTGCAGAGCTCTGATAATGCCCCAGCTCAACCAGCTCCTAACCAGCGAGTTGTAGAGGTGGCGATTCCTGATGTAGGGACTTTTGTGATTGAGTCAGAGGAGGGGGGTTATGACGATGAGGTACATTTGATTGCAGTTGTGTGCACCGCTCCTCCTCGGTGCTTTCTTGTGCTGCCTGATGAGAATTTTTGGCATGTTTGCACACTGTGACACTTAACAGATTTCTGCAAAACTAAATGCTTAGCGATTTGTAACCTTAACAATGTCTTAATTTGTAATGAAGTACGAAAGGAAAGCACTAGCTACTCTAATTGGGCACGCTTTGCATGGTTCCATTTACACCAGAGGAGTATTTGTCTCTTTAGCTGTGGAAGTTGAATGTTTGTTTTAGCCTAGAGAGCCTTGAAATGTTGGTCATAGACTATGGACTACTACATTATTTTAAAAATGACAGGATAGTGAGAGATGTTTTTAATGTTTGTGCTTTTTTGTCAGTCCAGTAAAGCTAATGTGAAAGTCCAATCCCTTATTTGCCGTGATTAAACTTTTCAGACATCAAGGATTAAATTATCCATGGAAATAACCTGAAACTGATATGGCTGATGGAGATGACTCTTCCAGAGCTTAAGAAAAAAACTAAGTACAAAATATATTTTTTAACAGTTCAGACCCAGAGTGGTCCATGTACCTGGTACTGCTTGAGGAACAGATGTGTTATCTTGAAAGACACTATGTTTTGCTGCCCTATTTCAGCAGCAGAAAGCGACACCGTCAGGTCATCAGACTGTCTTCTTGCCTTGATGCTGTTTAGTCCATGTTTGTTTTGGTTGGGTATAGTGTTGGTACAGCCCATATTCTTAGGTGTTTGAAAATATGTTCTTGGTGTGCTCTAGGGAGCTTTTGCTGCCCTAAGCAAATGGATATGTCAGGTGATTCTGCCCTGTAACTGTGATCAGTTCTAACTAAGAATATGGGATGGGTAACAGAACTACTGAATTGATGATATTACAGTGAGTTTTGCTTCTCACAGATGTGCAGTTTCCACTTTTAAAGAAATTAGTATTTAGCCTCACCTAATAACTTGCCTTTTTTTTTTGTTTTGTTTTCCTCACTATTGTCCCTATGCCATTGTCTTTCTATCTAGAGGATAACTTTCTTCCCCACTTCTCTGTTTTGTAAATATATTAACTTTTTTTTGGTAAACATTCTTATGTGTTGGAAACTTTTCTGAAGAGTTTAGGGTTCTTCATCTTTTGTTGCTGTGCCAGTTGGTGTGCTGGCTATACCTTGGGCAGAGAGGTAGTGTTTTTCTTTGCTCGCAGATAAGAGGCCTTTCTGAGCAACCTAGATGAATCAAATTGTATTTAACTGAAGGGAATAGCTGTGAGATGCGAGTCTTATGTATGGATTTATGTTTGTTAAATGTTTTAAGTTTATCTGTTAAACGTTTGGGTTTTGCAAATGCTTCAGGAGCCAGTTGTCTTTGCAGCAATGGGTCCCTTATTTTGATGTTGAAATATGCATAAAATGCAGGTAGTTTAGTTTGCTATGTTTTTAGTATAGTAAAGTGTGATTGGGTGATTTTTC
Organism: Megaceryle torquata; assembly: GCA_024611175.1. Taxonomy (NCBI): domain Eukaryota; kingdom Metazoa; phylum Chordata; class Aves; order Coraciiformes; family Cerylidae; genus Megaceryle; species Megaceryle torquata. The sequence goes on along the minus strand of JANIJG010005194.1, from coordinate 41,291 downwards.
TACTTGAAACTTTTCCTTGTTTTAATCCTTTGATGGCCGTGGGTAGCACTCATTCAGTATGCAGTTTCTGATGGATACTAATGCTGAACGGTGCATGTTCCTTTCCTGAGAAGTTTTGACCATGTAACTTTAAAATTGTATTTGACACAGTTCTTCATCTTTTTGTAAGCTTCCTTTAATCATATGTTGTTGTAGTAAAAATATATACACATGCTGAGACTGATTTGCAGAATATGCACCTCAGATCTGTGTTGAAATGTGCCATTTTAATGTATGCATGCATTAAGTTGCCTTTTATCCTGCATGAGACTAAGAGCATATTGAATTTGGTCATTAAAATATTAATCATTCAATGCTTTTACCTTAAATCCCTTGTGGCAGGTCATGCTGACCCCGAACATGCAAGGTATTATCATGGCTATAGGTAAAGCCAGGAATGTTTATGACAGGTGTGGGCCAGAAGCAGGGTTCTTTAAGGTACAACTAACATTTTCAACTTTTTCTCATCTGATTTTTCTTGTTGGATATGCCTTCTCCCTATACCCTTTGATGCCTATTAAGATTCTTCCAGCATTTACACTTACTCTTCTGTATCAGTCCTCCATTTAGATATTTCTCTCTGAAAAAAATAGATAACTAGTTCCCTGTTGATTGAGCAGTACACTGCCTTGATAATAGTAGCTTATATAGCTTTCTGCATTTTAACTTCCTAATAATAGTAGCAAGTACCATGAAACCTAGATCTGTAATCAGTTTTTCACCCAGGGACATAGGTGCTTAGTCATTTGTTGTTTATTTCAAAGAGATGTTCTCATCTCATTCTCCTTGAAAGACTTTCAGTAAATTTAAATTACTTTCTTTTGTGTAACTGCATGGATGTCAGTACTATTTATTTATGCAATGGTTTATTACTGGGAGTTAGACACCAAGCTTTTCAGATTTATTACTCTTCACAATGATGCCACATTTAAAACTGTGTTAGTCGTCTTGAATAAATAATCTTCTGAGCATTTTTAGCTCATGATCTTTCGAATTTTCAGGTTATTAGAGAGGGAATTACTTTGACATGATGTGAAATCCTCCCAAATGTGATTTGGAGAGGAGGAAGAAGCTTCTTGCTTGCGGTTGAGTAGCAGTCTGTTTTCTTAATTGTTAAGATGTAGTTGCAATAGAAGACACTGTAAAATTCAAACTAAATAAACTCTAAACAATCAACCACCAACCAACCAAAACACCCTGCCGCCACCACCACCAAAAAATTCTCCATCCTCTAGGCAAGGAAACTGAAATCTCACGGGTTGGTTTGCTTGTCTCTTGATGTGGGTTTTTGTAATGGGTACATAGAGAAGTCTTATGACCATAACAGTTTGCAGGGCTGTCTCTGTTTACCTGAGGGTAGGCATGGTTATGGAGACACACCTGGCATAGCCTTTGTTGTGGTTTCTTGTTGGCTTAGGGTTTGTTTTGCTTGTTTGTTTGTTTGTTGGGGTTTTTTGTTTGGTTTTGGGTTTTTTAATTCTCATCTGGTCAAATCAAACTCTTTACCACAAAGCTGAATTGCACATAATTATTTTTTTAAATATGAAGGTTGTTTTGATTATTTTGAATTTAATTTCTGTTTTAAAATTAAATTATATTTAGTGCTTCAGAGTTATCAAAACCATGAGGAGTTGAAATGGTTTTTTGTGTTTAATTTTGGTGTCTGAAATGTTTTCACCTTATGGGGAACAGACTTTGTCTCTGTGAGGACAATGTTCTGAATGCTAAATTGTTGGAGAGTAAAGAAGTTTCCTTACTCATTTTCTGCTAAATCATGTTTGCAATAGCTTAGAAGAGGTAGAACATGGAGGAATTTTTGAGGAATATGTTCATATGAACATTTGGTCCTGCTTAGTAACAAAATTTGTATCTTGAAATGTATCAGGTGAAGTCTCATGTTACTCCATAAACTTACTGTTAAAGGCTTCTATGATATTTTTTAATCCTGTTATATTCTGGGTTTCATCTTGTGTTTATTTTGTATAAAATGAGCGCTTACAAAAAATTTTGGGGTTTTTCTATGATATCTTTGTTTTGGTGTAACCCTGATAAAACGCATTTGACAGGGCCTGTGGTTACTGCCAAAGTTTCACTCCTCCTTTAGATCTCAGGCTAATGTGACTAATACAAACCCATCATTTCTTGATCAATGTTCTCTTCCAATCATCCTTCTTAAAACTTTATAGACAGTTGTTTGCAGAATGGTTGCCTTAAGATCTTTATATACCATTTTCTCTGAGAAAACGAAAGCATATAATACTTTCTTCTACTGTGCCTTTTACCTGTATTATGTATAAAGTGTTATTTTTTTCATTGTACTTATGGTATACGACATTGAGAAATCCTTTTGTTTTGTTAAAAATATATATATAGAGGTATGGGGTTTGTGTTGCATTTTTTCCTAGTTCTAAGTTAATTATCTGAAAAATTAAATGTCTAATAGCAGTTGCTTTTTGGTTTTGGCCTACCCCAATACACAGGGTTTAATTGTTTAATTAAATGTTGAGTTTCTAATGGTAGAACTTCTTCTGGTGTAGATAACAGAAACTCTGTGGCTTTTGATAATTATAATTGATTCTCCCAAACTTCCTTTTTAATGATAATGCATATGATTAGTATATAAAAAATACTGATGCAGAATGTTCTCGTAAGCTTTACAGTTCTCCAAACGCTCCGTTTAAGCCTGTATAAATAGTAAGCTACCCACATATTTATTCCTGAAACAAAATGTGTAGTAGTAAAGGCTCGGAGATGAAATTTCTGATAGTTAAGTGTCAAGGAGTTACCTGTTACTGCCAGGTATTTCAACATAAAGGAATTTGAAATATTAAACAGGGTATTTTTTTGTTTGCTTTGTAGCTTTATTTTGTGCATATGCTGTATTGAAACTTTGCTGATGTGCAAAGCTGCTGTGTTAAGTCATTTGTTTCAAGTTGACATTTAGTGTTAGGAAACAATCTGATCACCTCTCTACTTTGAGAGATAAATTATGGAACAATATTAACATCTATCTCCATTTTTCTAATTGGTTTTCTTGGTGTTACTCTTGTTCATGCTGTATAGTTTCAGTGAGTAAAATCTAATGAACATAACAGATGATGTGCATTAAAATCTGAGGGCTTGGCAAAGTCAGAAAGGTAAACACTTCTCATGACCTCTTAAGTCGATCTAAAATACTCAGTGAGGGATTTGTCCTGTACTATAGGAAACTAATACTATTTGTATTCAGGTTTTTTTTTTCTTTTTAGAAATTTTATAATTTGATTTTCATTAAAAGACACTTTCAATTCTCAGTGTTTCCAAAGTCATACATGTTCATGAAATCTGTAGAATTTGTTTTATTCACATACTTGTGTTTTAACCATGTATTAGAGGGACCTTTTTACCTTAAGAGGTTTTAGAAGGTTCCTTTAAGTAGCATTTGAAATCTTATACTACTTTTGGACTGTAAATGCTTGAAGAGGCCTCTCTAGGGATTGGATAAACCTTCTTTCAGGGACATGTAGCATAGGATTGGGACTACCTTTGAAGTAAAGATCTACCGGGGATTCTGGGAGGCTTAGCTGTGAAGAGACATGAAGAACTTGTCTGGGTTATTTTGGGTTTGCTTGGGTGTGTGGGTTTTTGGTGGTTGTTTGGTGGTTTTTTTGTTTTGTTTTGTTTTTTGTTTTTGGTGTTTTGTTTTGTTTTGTTTTTTTGGTTGTTGTTTTAACATAGTTCAGACTTGTTAGAAGGATGGACTATGGAATTGTTAAAAAATTTTGTAGGCAAAAGGCCTTGGAACATGAATTACCCTGTTAGTGTCTGTGATGTTTAAGAGTTAAAAGCCAGAAAGAATAATGTATATATTTTAAATTATTTAGGCAATTAAATTGGAATACACGCGCCTGCTAAAATTAGCACAGGAAGATCCACCACCTGAATGCGATTACCGTTTACGTCATGCAATTGTTTACTTCATCCAAAACCAGGCACCAAAGAAGATAATTGAGAGAACTTTATTGGAACAGTTTGGGGATCACAATCTTAGCTTTGATGAAAGGTAATAAGAACTGCCTGTCTTATTTTCCTGTGCTCATGAGTATTCTCTGATGTGTGGAGATGCCCCTTCATATTCAGATCGTCTGTGTAACAGAGGGAAGTCTAGTGTGTGTGTTTGGCTTTGTCTTCTAGTTAATAGCTGGCAAGTATATTTTGGAAAAAAATGACATCTTTCAAAAAATCTTTATAAAAAGACTAAACAAGAAGTTGGATTTCTGTTGGTATGTAATAAGGAGAAAAGCCTCAGTGTTCTTCATACTTCTGCACGTAGATTTCTGTACCTTCTTTCAAAACACTCTTAAGTCTCTGTAATTTGCATTTCTTCACTGCCCTGAAAGCCAGTGGTAGACAACAAAGTGTTACAGGCTAGATGGGTAACTTCCTTGAAAGCAATACGATGTTTCTTTTCTACTCAGAATTCCATATATTTAATTACTTTAATAAATTGATTAAAATAATGAATTGAAAGGTAGAGAACATTAGTCTGACTTCTGTGTACTGAATAGTACTCTTAACATTAATTTCGCAAAGTAAATCTCATGGAGTTTCAAACCATCTGAACTTTAAATTAAAGACTGAGCAATGTGGCAATTTAGCAATATAAAACATGAAGGAAATCTTAATAGCACAGGCATCCATCACACGTGTCTTTGTATAGATGATATACTTTGTAAATTTCCAGTAATATTCTGTGATTTCTTGTTGGTTTTTGTAAGGTGCCGGAACATAATGAAGGTTGCTCAAGCTAAACTTGAAATGATAAAGCCAGATGAAGTAAACATGGAAGAATATGAGGTCAGTATTTTTTAGGCTTTAAATTAAATTATAATGTGAAATAGTTATCAGCTGAATTTTATCTTCATAAATTCTTTCTTGTCTTACACTAAGTAGCTAAAACTGGTTATTGAAAGACTTAATTTTTAGGAAAGCTGCTCTGATCAATTGATCTAAAGCTGGTTTTTTCCATATCTATAATTCCAACAGCTTAGGCTATCAGTAAATGTCAAGTTTGAGACTGTCCTTAATACTTAACACATCTCAATGTCTCTAACTGTATCTTGTAACTTAGCACCACGTGAGCCAACTGTCTTTCTCAGTCAGAAGGAGTAGCAGTGAAGGAGTGAAAGTGGTCTCAGCCCAGCCTTACCATCTTGAGATCTGGGTCACAGGCACATTTGTGCTTTTCCTCCAGCTGTCTCTGCAGCCATTCCTACTTTCTTAGGAGCATGACATACTTTTGTTTGCCAAGACCCTCTCTAACAAGTTTACATATTTATTTTTTCCTCCTATGCTATTTAGAAAAACTTGGAAGGGAAAAAAGAAAGAAAGAGCAAATCTCAGATGCTAAATAATCATGACTAATATTTACCAAAATAATTAATCTCATATTTTAAGCTAAATCTGCAGCTGGTTTTACAGCATCAATTTCAATTCTGCATAATACTGTTCATTTAAGCCTCTAAACAGTGGATATTTGTGTCCTAGGCAGATTCCAATGCACCACTTATATACCTCATCATTGTGCTATTAGGTCCAGACAGCTTGTTCAGGAGGACTTTGGGAGTAATCATTCCCTCAGCAAACTGAATGAAAAAGATTTACTTGTCATTTCTCATGACTGGGTTCAGGACCTACAGTAGATGTTGCCACATTACAATGTGCTCTCTCTAGCCTCTGAGGGGGATTTCTGTTTCAAGGCTGTTCAAGGCTCAGTATTTCACCTTCTGAATGGCCCTGCACAGGTAGAATAAACAGTTCTGGACTTAAAAGTAAGGGAGTGGGAGTGTCGTCTATTCTCCTGCAGATACTTGCCACTTTTTTTAGCTCCTGAGGCAGATAGTTTGTGGTTTCTCCGAAGATTGTATCAGTGCTTGTCCTTTACGGTGAGTTGGCATTTCACAGACCCTTTCTCATGCTCTTTGTGTTGAATCAGTAAGTGGCTATATATTATGGTATGCTGTCCCCTATTTTATCTTTAATAAGCAATTGAAAGTTGGCTACTAAGCAACTGCAGCAAAAGCATCTTTCTTAAAGCGCTTACCTGTAAAGTACACCCATAGTTGCTTTATGTAAGTGGTGATGTAGTAAGATAAATGTTTTGTTCCAGTATAAACATCTCCACGGTCTGAATTGCATTTGGGTTTTTATCAGTTCTCAGGTAAAGTCCTCAGACTCTTTCTATATCATTCTTATACTGAAAGTTAAGCTCAGTGTTCGAAAGCTTTTTCCTACACCAAATATTGAGTCAATAACTGAATGTAATATAGAGGGGGAAAAAAATAAAAGGCTAGTAACTTCTCAACTATTTTTGAGAAGAAAAATGGGATCTCATATAATTCTGCCTGTGGTTCTCCAACCAGGCTGTGTCTTCCTTTCAAATGGTAATACTTTCTGTAAAAATAATCTAATCTAGAAATATTTTAGAATTCTTAAGAATTTCCTTTATATTGAGGGAGGACAGATTCAGGTGGACTTTTCACACATGCAAGCTTACTTGCTCCTTACCACTCACTGTGAGTATTCAGCACTAAGTAAAGTGTATGTAAAAATAAAAGTTTTTAAAAATAAACTGTATTTCATGTTTGTGGATGAAATTCTGTATACCCTTTCTTATATGCAGAGATGGCATCAAGACTATAGAAATTTCAGGGAAACAACCATGTTTCTCATGGTAGGATTGGAGTTTTTCCAAAAAAAGAGGTAAGTGTAGTATAGAACTCAAACGTAGTAGAGTGATTTGAAGGCAAAATGTAATAGTTATAAGTGAAGCTATATTTTAAATTAAGAATTGTTTAATGTGTTCTTCATTTTATTTAAGCATTTATTCAGTTCATTAATGTCTTTAGTTGTGCATCTACCTCAGAGTTTCCCAGCAACTTAATTCTTAATCTCCATTTTCAGTCTCTTACATGGACTCTTTTCAGAATACCATTCACATGCCCCCCTATTCCTCCTTTTCTCCTACTTATAAGTGCTCTGGGTATCCCTCAGCTATAAAAATCTTTCTTTCTGTCAGTGCATATGCACATACATTTATCTGCTTTCATCAGCAATCACAATTAGTTAAGTCCCCATCTTACCTGTCTTTTTATTGGGTCTTCCCAAAGAAGGAAAATTTTACCTTCTGCATTTTTCTGAGTCAAAATTTCATCTGTGATGGGCTTTAAAGGTTGGGAACAAAGAACATATTCGAGGAAAACTGTCATGCTAAACTATCATAGTTGTAGCTGATTTTTCTTAGCTCCATGATGCAATGATGATTCATTCCCTTCTCTTTTTGAACCAAATAAGGAATTGTGGCTATATAAAATTGGTGACATTTATGTACCTAATGCACTGCAGCTAAAATTTAATCTCTCATCTCTATGTACAACAAGGATGGTGACTACAGTATAGATGCCTGAAAACATTCTGCAGAAGTCTTTGAAACAGAGTTGTTCAAAAGTAGCTCTTCCTCCAATACTTGGCAAAAGGAATGAAATGATTAGCTGCAGAATATCCGGTAGCTGACATCTGTGGTGTGAAAATTGAGCTATCTCATGGTACAAATTTTGGATTGTGAAAATAATTCTGTAGTAAATTACTGATTTTTCTTGTACAACACAGTAGGTAGGGAAATTGTAGTGAGAATCAAATGGTTTTTGTTGTTTGGATGTTGCGTAGTAATTTGCTTCATTTTCTCTTTCGTGTCTTGTGTGTTCCCAAAAAAAGAAAGGCCCCAAACAAAACAGGAAAATTGATTGAAAAAGATACTGCCTTGTCTTTGTGACAAACTCTGTCTTTGTATAGTGGCTAACACAATGAGCCTATAGTCTTGTTTCATCTTCTGGTTGCTAATGTAATAAATAGTGCATTCATTAATAAATTAAATTGTAATATGCTACTTTGTCTTAAACAGCTTATGTACAAGGGTTGGTCAGAAGATTGCCTGGCTTAATTGAAAAATAAACACTCTGGTATTGCTTGATCCCTTAACAAGGCAAAAATGTTACAAGCATTGGTGTGTTATATAGGAAGCCTCCTCATTACCCCTGTACTTCAGGCACACTCTAAGCGTGCAGGCAGGAACAGAAGCTCAGTTGCATTAGCATGGAGATTCCAGGATGGCACCTTTAACTAAAAAATACCAGTGTTTTCACTAATTAATTTCTTGCCAAAATATATTCTAAATTTGCTGGGGGTGAAAGGAAGCACAGGTTCCTGTTCTGAACAACATTTTTGATATATTTTTCCATTATTTATATTAATTTGCATAATTACTGAGACAGTTATTACTAAACATCTTTGTAATTTAGAAAACAAGCCTATAATGACCAGTCTTAGACTCTCATACTGGTCAGAAATAAAAGATAATATTAACACGCTCCTATAACACCCAAAGTAGTACAGCATTCATTGCCTTTGGCAAGAAATGTGATTTCATATATACTTCAAGAAGGGTTTAATACAAAGACAGTAAGACTAGAGGTAAGCATGCTTAGAGTTTGGGTGAGGATCAGCATATCCATTGACGTGCTCTAAAGGCATCCATTGAAATTATGCACCCATGTTTCAGCTACAGGTTCCCAAAGGACTGAGATGTTTATGGAGGTTCACATCTTGTACACTCTAGAGGGCAGTACTGCCATCTTTATTCTGAAAATGAGACTAAATTGATAAACTCCTCAAATTCCCTTATTAATTCCGAAATCAGAAAAATTTAACTTGAAAAATATTTATGAAATCATTAAGACTTTTATAATTGAAATACAGCCTTCATTAACAGGACTGTTTTGAGGCTTTTTTCAGAAATAGTCTCCCTCAGTTGACCAATGTTTCTTAGTTTGAATAACACTAATGGATAGCTAGCAGCATTCCATCTCTAGATGGACCCAAAAATAGGCCTTTATCCAGATATCCTTAAATAATTGACTATATTGAACAAGCTAAAAAATAAACATTAAAGAAACTGTTTGATGTATCTCTTTCATGCCTACTTTGAGCATTCACTTCTGCTCCCTTTTAGTGGTTGACAAGGCCCTCTTTTCACTGCAGGTGGAGAATTAAAAGGTCTTTTAGCTTATCTTCTCTGTCTGTACTATAGAGTAGGAACCTGTAATGAATCTCAGCAGTAGTTTTACTTTGAGCTCACTTTTGTAGTAGTAACTGAAAAGTGAACAAACTCGCAGACCTGAGCAGTTGCTTTTGAGTTTCTCAGAAAGCCCATATGGTTGTTCAGTTTTGACTGAAATGCCTTTTTCAAAGCAATGCTAAAATTCAGCCATCCTGTCCTTTCTGCATCTTTTCCAAAGCCTGGGCCCAGTGAGCTCCACAACTCTGTGAGCAGTTTCAGTGCTTTTAGGCTTAGGCCTTCATAGGCTGGAGCTTACCTGGACTTCAGGTGTGAATAGGCAGAATCTGTTTGCTAATTTATGCTGTAGTCATATTCCTCAGGCTTTTAAGATAGATAAGGACTCCAAGCTTGGATGTACAGCAGTGATAATTTAAAATAGTTTACCTTGCTGTTTGATGGCGCTATGGTTTTTTTTCAGGGAAAAGTCATACGACTGGGGTAAGGAGCAGGACTGGGAATAAGGCCACTACCAGCAGCAGCTTTTAAATTTGGATCAACTAAATTGTTGACGATAATTTCAACCTGCAGTTTCACAAATAATTGATCTAAGAAAGGGAGAGAAGGTCCTGCTTCTCTGTCTTTATAACCAGCAATTCCAGTTCCTTGCAGTCATCTTCTCCATTTTCCTTCTACATTAAGTTTTCTGCTCTCTGGTCAGTTTTGTTGATGGTCAGCGATGTGAAGAGTTGTCATAGCTAGGAGGGATGGACTTGAGGAGAGAATAATAGGACTGCTTCTTTTAATTAGAGCATAGCTTTGTATTTTGAGACAAAGTTGGAGAGTAGTGACTGTACTTATGTTACTTGAGCAATAGAAATTTAGGATTGCAAGGGACTCTGAGCAGATCTCACGGTGGAAAAAATAATTTCACAGTAGATTCAAAAATTGTGGTGTTGGGGTTCATCTTATTCTAAGTGGGGATATCAGAAGGTAAAATTTAAGGCACCATTGGTATTTCCCTTCTTTTCATGTTGTTTCATTGGGAGGCATTACTATAAGTCTTGAGTTTTTCTGCTTTGGAAAATTCTGATGTGTATTTTTCCGGTATGCTCTCAGTGCGCACACCTAATTTTTAGCTATTTTTAGTAGTTTGGTGCTTAGGTTTTGGTACTAAAAATTTTAACCATGACCTTCTGTTCTTATTGGGAGTGAGTGTACAACATACTGGTCCTCTAACCACTCCATTGGGAAAATTATCTTCCTAGACTTATTTATTTTGAATAAAAAGAGATTTCTAACCACTTGTTTTTAGGGTAGCTGGCTGAACTGCTTTCAGTGGCTGTCTGTCACAACTGGGTTTCTGTAAATCAGAGAATTAACAGTATATACTCAAGGCTAATACAAAGATATTTTGAAGTGAGTGAAATGATAGCAGTTGTTTTCAGGGAGCTTTGGATCAGACTTCTAATCTGATAATAAATTGTTCTAATATGCTTAAAAGATGAAATGGTGTGGTAGAAAAAATACTGTGAAGCGATGGGGAGGGGTGTACTTACAGGCAAACAAGCAAGTGAAGTTTGAAGAGCACAGTAGGTACCTTGAAACAGGTGGTACCTGGATGTTGCATCTAATGTTTTTGTTTCTTTACTTCAGCTATATGGAAGCCTTGCTCTACCTTATCTATGCTTACCAGAATAACAAAGAACTCTTGTCCAAAGGCCCATACAGAGGGCATGATGAAGAGCTGATATCTCACTACAGACGAGAATGTTTGCTAGTAAGTGAAGGGTGAAATATGTTTCAAAAAACTGAATTTGCTGCATAGCTCTAACAAAATGAATTAGTGGAAAAGTGTTGCCATCATGTAAACCAAAACCAAGCAAAAACCTCTTTCATTTACAAGTTAATACTTAGACTTGTGTTGAGGAAAAAGGCAAAAGTACAAAAGATAACATTATTCCTTTTTTTTTTTAATAAGCAATCATCTTCTTTATGAGTGTAAATACTGTGGTCACTGCTATCGTGTCTGGGCTGGGTAGGACAACAGCTGACAGTGTTGGTGAGCAGACTCACCCTGTTGCCACAGTTTGATGGGGAGACAAATACTGGAAAAGGCAACAGTAGGAAGGAAGAGTGTTTGTTTTGTTTTGTTTTTTCTTTATGTCACTAGCAGTAGTGAGAAAACAAAAGCAGGTGATAGGGCCTCAGTCTGAAAAGGTTGAGCTGGCAGGTATCAAATGAAGTGGCTTGAGGAATGGCACGAGATCAAGTGATTTAATAGAGTATGTGCATCATTGCTGTTAAAGCACAAATGCGGTTAAGTATAAATTACTGGGTAGCTTTGTAGGAAGACTGTGCTTTAAAACAAACAAACTGATGATGCTAGAGTGTAAAATGCTGTATACTTAAAGGCTTTCCTTTTTTGTGGTGGTTTATGAAGAAACTAAATGAACATGCTGCGGCACTGTTTGAATCAGGAGATGATCAGGAAGTAAATAATGGCCTGATCATTATGAATGAGCTTATTGTCCCGTGTTTGCCATTACTACTGGTGGATGAAATGGAAGAAAAAGATATTGTTGCTGTGGAAGATATGAGAAATCGTTGGTGTTCCTATCTTGGACAAGAAATGGAACGTAAGTCATTTATTCATTAAGGTAAAAAGCCCTTTTGCACCTTTATTATAAATGTGAAGTTTTAAATGTCTTGAATTAAGCCTGTATCTTTTATGCTTCAATAATGTGTTTTGAGCTACCCTAACTTTTATATGCACAATAAAATAAACATTTTTTCCATATGTTGCACTGAAGTATTAGGCCTTAGAGGGAACACGCTTTCTGAATGAAAAAGCATTTGTGTGGTTAGACCATCTGAAGGAGCATTTAAACTAGTATCTTACTAGGTGTTGGTATGTCCTGGTTACTGCTGGCAGACCTGAAAGAAGTAGATTATTTGAAGTGAAACTCCTCCTCTTCCCACCTAGCAATAAAAAAAAATAAAATCAATGTTGAGCAGCAAAAGGAGAGTTCTACATGCAGATGTAAATGCTTATGTTTGTTTTTCTTATTTTAATTGCAGCTAACTTGCAAGAAAAGCTGACAGATTTCCTGCCAAAACTGCTAGATTGTTCTACAGAGATTAAAGGTTTCAATGACCCGCCAAAGTTACCCTCTTACTCCACACATGAACTGTGTGAAAGATACGCCCGAATCATGTTGTCACTCAGTCGAACTCCAGCCGATGGAAGATAAATTCTGCAACCTTCCTAAGCACATTGTATAAACTTTTTTAGTTCTTAAACCTTGCCTTCCTGTCACAGGGTTTGCTTGTTGCTGCTATAGTTTTTAACTTTTTTTTTATTTTAATAACTGCAAAAGAGAAATGACTGTACAAACTTTAGCCAGACTGCAAACAATTAAAGCTGAGAATCGCATGGCGCTCAGTCGTTTCAACCAGAATTGATGCAACATGCAAGTCTGATCATTATGGCAAAACTGCTTTTTTGCCACTTATCTGTTACAGTATTATTTTGCTTTTATCTTAAGATCCTTTACTTTATCAACAGCTGTCTGGATCATTTTGTGACTGCAACTACTTTTAAGTGTCCAGTGCTGTGTAAATACATGGTACTTGGTAGCTTGTAAATGAATTGAAAGAATAAAGTTTTATTTATGGCTACTTCTGTGTTTGCAAGCAGATACCTTGTATATTAGTGTAAAATACGGGTATTTTTAGAAGAGATACAATATATTGATGAGTTACTCAATTTTATACACAAGGTTCTTCGGGATTTATGGCCCCTTCAGTTAGAGCTAGTCAGAGATCACTATATGTGCATATATTGAAAAACTGTCACCGTATTATACACTGTGGTTTTTTTGTATATTCTTTACTGATCTGTATGATACTGCATCTGACCACTTTTTTCTGTATGTGTGGCCATGTCCAGTCCTTCCTGATAGGAGGGACCGGCTTCTGAAGAAAAACACTAATGGCACCTTCCTTCTATTCTTGGGGGGGGGGGGGGGGAAGAAGGAAAAATTAAAAGTATTTTCAGAAGAAATAATTTACCCCTTTTGAGCAAACTTCTTAGAAATTAAG
>JANIJG010005194.1:0-28047 GCA_024611175.1 Megaceryle torquata | reverse complement strand
GGGGGGCGCCTGGAGAGCAGGGAAGGAGATACAGACCGTAGCAAAAAAACCAGATGCCAGGATTGGTATGGAGGGGGGGGGGGGGGGGGGGGGGGGAAGAGAGAAAAATTAAAAGTATTTTCAGTAGAAATATATTACACCTTCTGAGCAAAATTTCTAGAAATTAAGTAGAGGAAATAAAGGTTTTTTAAAAAGTGGAATTTGTGAAGCTTAAAAATTAATCCATTTTTTAAATTGGTATTTTAGTCATGTAAGTGACAAGAAATAAAACCTTATTAATTCCTTATTTGAAATGGGTTCCTATTGTTGCAACAAAATATCTGAGAAGTTTTTATCTGTCCTAATTAAATTTCTATTGTAAGTGAAGGAAAAGATCTATAGAGCTTGTTTTGTAGAACTGAACTACTGTCTGCTTTTAATGAAGAAAATTATTTTGTGGAAAATGAAATTTAATGCATCCTTAGGTAATCCCTTAGGTAATCCTGTTACCTGACACTATTTTGATTCCTGCTCGTTATAGAGAACATTTTGTGTTAGAACAGTAAAATATGTGAATATTTGTTTGTATGTTTTTATTGGAACGGCACTCAACTTCTCATTACAGGCTTTCAGGTGTTATTTATTTGACTATCTACTAATAAAAGAACACAGGGAGGGAAGGAGTGATTAAATTCAGACCACCTAGAAATATAGTGGGCATGAATGTAGGCATCTCATATGCAAGAAGAAGTGGAGTTCAGTCTTGGTATGTATTGGTCTCAAAAGTTAGCTCTTGAAAGATACTGGATCATAATGTACCATGAATAGAGTGTGCCCTTCAATTAAAAATCTTTAGGGATGTTTTCCTTCTGTTTTCAGTACTGGAGTGCTTCATGCTTTGTCAAACCATCAATTTATCAGTTTTTGAAAAAAAAAAAAAAAAGAAATTGAACTCTTACAAGTGCAGTAGTACCTAGGAGCCTTTTTTAGGTCTGAAACTATTGATGTGTGAAATAGCACCTTTCAAGGAAAGAGATGTGTATTATAAAAAGGGTGAAGATGCATTTTTAAAAGATTTCACATTTTGCATCTATTGCACTTTGACTTGAAACTCAAGAATATGGCTACTTAGCATTGTGTAGTTTTAAACAAAGTTTTGAACATATTAGACTTTGCGTTTTGTAGTAACAGTAAAAAAAAAAAGTGAAAAAGAAATTTTATTTCTGTATTGCTAACAGGTTTTGAATTTGAATGTTTGTGAAAACTTTTAAGGAAAGCTCCCCTCTAACTCTGCAGGAGCCTGTTATCCTCATCATCTGTGTAATCTTCCATGACAAACACAGGGGAAAAGGCACTCTTTTTAAGGTAAAAAGAAGAAGAAAGTATTTCACTTGAGAAGAATATCTAAGATACTTAAAAGGAGGCAAGCAAGGACAAGATTATTTGTTCTTTTTCTTTTTTTTTCAGTTTCTTAAAGTATGAAAATGACCTATTGTAGTTCTTAGTACAGAAGATGGATATTCATTTGTAATGACTTGAATTTCTGAGCTGAATTGAGATTGTCTGTCTAGTAGAGTAGAAATATATGTGTATCTTACTGTTTCTATTTTTTAAATATCTTATATGAATTTAAACCTTCAGCTAAGTCATGAAGATACTATTTTTGTCTTAAAACCTTAGATTTTCTCAGGTAGCTGATAGTTTGGGTTTACAATGCCTAGCACAAAACCTATGCATGTAACTGTGTAAAGTTTTAAAGCAATGCAGTTCATTTGGCTACCTAATAATCTGTGACTGAATTAAGTAGATACTTCTCTTCAGTATGGAAATGGTGAGATTTTTATCAGGCTTTTTTGATTTAAGAGGATTCAACCCAAATTCATTTACTAAATCACCTGTGCCATTAATTGATTGCAAAGGTTTTCTTTTTCCAGGTGTTGCTTCATACCATAGAGGACCCATAAGGCACTGCAGTCTTGTAGTTACATGTCCTGGTTTGTTTGTTTTTTTTTTTTCTCCTCCTACGTGTCATCTTATTACCTGACCTGGCATATTGCTGCACTTTAATTGGTATTTTGGTAGTTTTGAATATCCTGTTGTTTCTAGTTAAAGCTGTCATAGCAGATCTGTTAGTTCCAGCCTAGCAGAAGACCATCAGAAGTAATCTGAGCAGCAGAATTAATCTGAACGAATGAAGGGGATCGATCGAGTTAATTTTTACTACTTAAATGTGGTGGTGTTAAAATGACACCAGAAGCAAGGGTGTAGACTTAGATCTTCACTACAGAGTCACAGTTGCAGTGTGGACAATCTGTACTTTTAACTGCAGCAAATGGCTGATGCAATGAACAGATTTGCTCTAGAAAAAATGAAGTATGAGCATACACAAAAGTATGTGTTTCATGTTCAGGCATTAAAAATCAAAAACCTGATAATAGCTGTATTAAATATCTTTCAGATTATTTTTAGGCTACTCCAGTATGAAGACTGCAGCTCCAGAAAGGTACCCCCCAAAATACCAGTAGCACACAGGAAATGGTCTGATACTGTCCAACAAATGTAAAGGTCCATAAAGAGCGACAATGATTGTTGTTTATAGTCTTCTTCATTTTGTGCTGTTTCCTTTTCTGAGTCCAGTGAGTCCAGATGTCTGTGGGAGGCCTTATATAAACACAAGTTAAGAATATTGATGAAGAAATGCACCATTCTAAGTATATAATACTTAATCTATGTAGCATTTTCCAGTATAAATAACTTCCTTAGTTTGTTTTTTTTTTTAAATAAATTCTGCTTTTGCATCTAGAGAGATGTAAGAAAAGTGTGTATCAGCCATGGCGTTCAGAGGGATGTGGTTGCTTCTTTCCATTACTTGCTTCTGAAGAGCATGTTAATACAGATATAAAAAATACTCTTAACCAAAGAGGTCTTTCAGCAAAATGAAGTAGGTAGGAATGAAAAGGAAGGTGATTCTTTCAAGCAAAACAGAATTATTTTTCATTGTTTGATGTCCAGTTTTCTTACGTGTATTGTGTATTTGAAGATCTTTTTGAAATCCTGGGCTTGATGGATAAGCTATTAATTCCAAAGATGTAGGCAAACTAATGGTATCAGTATTCCTCTCTTGACTTTCCCTCAGCAGAACATTCCTGCTTGGATCCTCATGGAAGTGAAGCTAAAAAATTTTGCAAACACATTTCTTAACTGCAGTCATCACTACTGTAGACACGTGTGCTCCAGCTTTACTGTCACACCCTTAGAATGTTGGATTTGGTTGCATAGCATTCTCCATGAATTTCAAATCTTCACCGTATGAAGCAGGAAGAGAGACTTCTCAGAAACCGCTGCTCGAGGCAGTGCTTTGAAAGAACAGCTTGACTTGCTTTTTGGTGGTTAGGATCAATTCCCCTCCTCAGAAACTGGGAAATTTTGAGTGGTTTGTTTTCAGAACAGTGTCCACTGGGATGGAGTCATCATAATTAAGGATGTGGTCATCCTTCATGTCTCCCTTCGTACCTTTATTGATGTACCTCTCAAATAGAGGTTTGGCCTCACAGTTCTTTTATTCATTCTTTATTTTTCATTTCCCCCTGCCCCATTGTTCCCCATTTAAGTCACTCTACTACCCACTTTCCAGGCTTTCTAGTTTCAGTTTTTGCTTCACCATCAGCTGGTCTAGCCAGAGTGTCTTTGCTACCAGGTAGAGCTGGTGCTATAGAACCAGGATTCTGATTACTGTGGCATTCAGTTTTCACCTCTACAGGCTTCTGAGTACTTCTCTTGCAATTGCTTTGGTGTGTATGCCTGTGCAGGATCCGTGGGTCAAATAACACCATCTGCGTGCATGTTGTCTGGCACCTCTGAGAGCCTGAAATAGGAAAGTTAAATCTGCATACTTTTTCTGTATAGTCTCTTGGCACATTAAAATAAAAGTAAATAGTCTGTTGGGAGACTGACTTAACCAGGCACTCCCTGAACTGGGCACTTTAGAAGTGAGGGGTGTCCCACTGTATCTTGGCACTATCTCTCCAGGTTTATGAAGCCTGTAGAGGCTGTTCCTGATGTTGAATAATCTTCACTTGAGTTTACCCTGATCTCCTGCTTTGCCGTGAATTATTAAAACTGCAGTCAAAAGTAAATTATCATGAAAAGCAGACCTGTATTTCTGTGCTGGTTGAAGCTACCTGTGCAGTGCCTGCCTATTCATCTGTGTTAAAGTTTTCTGAACCTGTTTGTATTTCATGGACATGCAGGTAACAAGAATAGAGCAGTAGTTCCTTTAGATTTCCTTCAAGAAGCAGTATTTTGTCTGACCTTAATCAGTGAACTGGTGAAACTTTTAATGTTTTTTCAAGCAAGTTTAAAGCAAAAAAGTGTTAACACAATTTGAAAAAAACCTTATGCTTTCTTAGGGACTAGGTTGGCGCATTAGGTTTTTGAGAGAAACCTTGATTTATGAAACTGAAAATCTTGTAACTTTTAATAGCTCAAGGTAGTATTTTCTTGTAAACTGCTTATGAAGCTTTTTGGTTTGGAAAGATTCTTTATTTTTGCATCTCATAAAGCAGATTCTTAAAAAAAACCAAAAAAAATCACCACCAACAAAAAAAAAAACACCAAAAAAAACCAAACAAAACAAAAAAAAAAAAAAAACAAACCAAAAACCACACAAAAACCAACCCACTAACCAAAATACCCCTCCCCACAAAATCAAATAACAAAACCTCCATTCCTTGGGGGAGATAATATTGTTCTGAGAAGTCCAAGTTGAGTTTGGATGCTCAAAAGACTTTTTATCTCTTCCCTGCTTGTGGTTTATTTTGAACAATTCCATTCTGTTTTGGAATACGTACAGTTTCCATTTGAATTTCTGAAGGAGACTTTATCTCCAGTGCCTTTGAACATGAGATTAAGACCTATCATTGTGTTTGGTGCAGACACTGGTTCAGCTCTCAGCTGATGATTTTAGTTATGTGTTTGTTTTAGGGTGCTTGAACAGATGATTTCTCGTTTCACTATCCATCTGTAGAATAGAATCCTCCATATACTTTGTATAAAAAGATTTATACTGCTGTGTTTTAAGAGTTTACTTCCCTTCCCTTTTTTCTTGATCCAGTTTAATCCTGTTACTCAAATGCCTTGTACTGGACTAGTAAACAGTACTGATTTTTTTTTTGTCATTGTTCTTGTCTTTTCCACTGAAGACAGTGACATCTCTGTGTTGCCTGACTTCTTTTGTAGTGATTTGTGCTCTGTGAAATTGTTTAACTGAAATGGAAAGTGATGGAGTTAATAAAATCAAATACTTTTTCCCTTGACGCAGTGCCCCACAAGATGAGCAAAGCTGAGTATCTTTTCTAAGAAAATAGAAGCTATTAGATAGCATCTGGCAATTGTTAAAACCGGCCATAATCTCTTAAGGAGAGTGCTTGCATGGATAGCCTGCTTTGTTTCCTGTCTTTGTTCCTGGAGTAGGCATACAACTAAAAATACTGACTTAAAAGTATTTATAATGGACTTTTATCTGCTCTGTAGTAATTCTGTGGATATTGCGCTTTATATAAGTTTGCTGTAAAGTGGCTTGTTTTGTTAAATGCATTATGTCAATTCTTGGTGATGAGCAAGAAAGTATGATGAGCTCAGATGGTTATTTTCTATCACAAGTTCAGTGAAGTTATGAAACTGCAGTTATCAGTTATCTCCTTCCTATTACCTGGCTAATTCCCCACTTCCCCCAACCAAAGCACTTTTGAAACTAAGTAATGGGCTCAGGGCAGACTATAATGTTCAGGTTTTTTGTGGGATTATTTTAAAGAAAATAAAGAATTAGTTGTTTGGCAAAGAGGTTACAAGAGGTTAAGGCATCTGACAAAGCTCTGGCTAAGAGAGGAGAGAGGCTAGTTAATATAGCCAGTTTTAAACTAACCCATCTCGTGTTACTCTGCCATTAAAATTCAATAAATGGGTTTTAAGTGGTGTGCTGGTGGTTATAAATAGGGTTTACAAGCCGTCTATAAAAGGGTGCTGTGTAAAGAATGTTTAAGGGAAGTACTGGACTATAAGTAAATGTTGAGGGCTTCTAAATACTGTAGTCTAATACCTCTTTCCAGAGTGAAAGTATTGCGGAGTTTGATCCCAGCAGAGATCATAAAAGAAATGAGAGGCTGTCAACTGCAGAAACACTCAGTGTTGTGAAAGGACTGAGATACTCCATCAGGATTTCCACAGAGCAGGACGGTGAAGGCTGCTGCATTCCTTCATCCTGTATTTGATCAACTGCAGGCTTTTTGCTCAGAGGAAACTCGTTGCTTCTCTGCAATGTAGGCAAAGGTGGATTTGGGCATGAGAGGTGGAGGAGCCGGGCTCCTTTCTGCTGTGGAAGAGGGAGAGGAAATAGGCACATTTTGGATAGGAGCCCTAGGGAGCCAGGCATGCTATTTCTGGAAGTGGAAAGGATGGCAACAGTTGGGACAAGCTCCATCTTCTTTGTAGGGGTCACTGTCCACATGCTGGCCATTCACCTCCTTCCCTTTGTCATCGGCAGAACTGCAACTGCAGGCTTGTTCATCGGTGGAGCCAGGCGCAGAGCTGACAAGTCAGTCAATCAGACGCCTACTTTGTTGGCTGAGTGCTTGTTTTGCCACTCTTCTGTTTAATGTCACACCTGCAAGCTCATTTCTACTTTTAAGTTCTTTCTGAGTCTTCTTTCCAGGCTACTAGCCTTTTTGGATAAGTGATGTTCTTGCTTCCTAGGTAACGAAGCAGAGCATCCTGTGTTAAAGCTGCACTCAGTTGAATCCAGCTCCCTGAGAAGTCTCAGCTACTTGACTGACTGACTCATGGCAATGTATGTCCTTCCTTCAAATTTTACAGATTTTTTCAGATTTTGTCAGTTATTGATTCTATTTCAGCTCACTGATGAAAAGGTCTTTGCAAGACTTGACTCCTTCCCCTCCCATCACTAGTAGTGCTTCTTCCCCTGGAAAGCAGTGATTCCTGATGGTAGTTGTTCTCAGTAGTAGAAAGTGGTTCCTAGTAACAAGAAATCCATATTTCATGACACCACAAAAATGTCTTTGAAATAAAACATAAGCTTTCTGTCCTACAGCCATCTTGGGCAGGATTAAGAGATTGTAATGGGATAGCTCCTCTGATTGTCTCTGTTCTCTCCCCATAGGTAATGACGGAGCTCCCTATACCACTTGCTGCAGTTGGACTTGGCACTAGGCTTTCCTTGGCCCCAGCCCAGCATGCTGTCATGAAATAGTTTTCATGGTTCTCCAGAATAATAGCAAAAGCCCTGACAGCATGTGCAGCAGGGCTGTGTAGGAGCTTATCAGGTTGCATAGGGGAAGTTACTTTTACATGTTTAAGTCCCAGAGTTAGAAATTTCAGCGTAAGTATTTGGCTTCCTACACCAGAAGAGAGGTAAAGAGGTTAAAATGACATCAGACAGTCTGCAAAAGAGCACAGATATGCTGAAACTGAAGAATCTTACATAGCAACATCTTAACAATGAGGAATTCAAGTTAATTGACTGGAAGTTTTCTGTTGTTCAATTTTGACCAAACCCTTACCTGCTGTATTGCAGTATTTTTAAAGTTTCTATTTCTTAAATGGCCCATTTCCCTAAAATCTGGAAGCTTTCACTGGCATGCTCAGTGACAGCCTATACATAGTTTGTAGGTTAGTCTTTTTATTTGGTTGGGGTTTTTTGTTATGTTTTTGTTGTTTGTGTTTTGTTCATTTATTTTGGGGTGGGGGGGGTTGTTTGTTTGGTGGGGTTTTTTTGGTTTTTTGTTTGTTTGTTTGTTTGTTTGTTTTTGTTTTGGTTTTTTTTTGGTTTTTTAAGCTTTCCTGTTGAGCTTTTTGGCTGACCTACATAGAAAACAATTTTAAATTACTACGTTATTTGGGACAGCCTGTCTTCTTTAACAGTATAAAGCATACCTATTACTGACAATGCTTTTATATTGCAGATTTTACAATGCCTCTGGGTTTTGTCTGGACTGGGTTTGGTTTGCTTTTGTGCCTGTCATTTTTTTAATGTTTTCTAGAGAGCCTAATGGTGTAAGTGATCACTTCAGAGTCTCTGATCATGTATTGTATCAGGGAATAGGTTCTGCTAAGGCCTGAGGTGTATCACTGCTGTGCTCCATTAAAAATGTGATCCCCTCAGACATGGAGATAGCCACTTATCTAGGAAGGCTGTGGGGTTTAAATCTCCAGGGGAAAAGTATTCTGAAATATTATCAATTAATTCTGTCTGTATAGATCTACTGAAAGAATCCAAGTCTGGTTTTGGATGATGAGAAACTGCTGAACTACAGCTAGAGAAGGCTGCTTGCATTTGGGGTATAGTAGTTCCTAAGATGTCGTGATGCTCTAAGCCTTTGGGCAAAAGATTGCCAGTCACAGGTAGGCAGGAGATGTCGCTTGTAGGCAGATTTCCCAGGAGCTTACATCTTCGTCACCCTGACGCAGCGCAGCGTTCAGTACGCAGTGACAATTTTGCTCTTGCCACCGAAAGGTGCGGGCTGCCCTTGCACCACCGAGGGCGACTGCAGCTCCCGCCGCCTGACGCGGGCGAGCTGCGGTGCCAGGCCCGGGGGGAGCACGCGGGCAGGCGGCGCCCGGCATCCCCTCGGCGGCGGGGCGGCCGCGGCCCTTCGGCGGAGCTTGGGGGACACCTGCCGGTCACCGGCCGCTGCCGGGCTCCAGCCGGCAGTGGCCAGTAAAGGGGGTGGTTACCTACCCCTTGCTTTTTAGGCTTTTCGGGTGCCGCTGGCAGCTGCTCGTCTCTTGTAACTTGGAGCGGGATGCGTAAAGGGAGTTCTGTGCAGAGCTTGGCGGTGCTTCCTTCTTGAATGAGCATCAGAACTACTTGAGTCGTCAGAAAGCCAGGCGTGTTTCAAAATACGTTTGACTTTTCAGCAGTTAATATTATGCCTACGCTTTGCTCTGCCTGGGCAGAAAGACATAGTAGTGGTCCCATGGATACTGGGTTTTTTTCTCATGATACTTCATTCCCCCAGCTGGCTGTAAGAAGGGAAAATAATTTTACATTGTTTTCCTGATGTCTTAATATGATACAGAATGATTTCTTTTCCTTGGGCTGGAAAGAGGGTGTCATTTTTTATCAGAGAAAGCCTGAAGTGATGAAGTATTTGCTTAGGGTAGGCAGCTTCTTTCAGTATGTTCTAATGGCTGTAGTTACTGTTGCCACTCATACTAAACAGGTTTTTTATTTTAAAATGACCAGCTTGGTAGTGCAACATTTTTTTTAGTGCCTGGTGCTTTTGCTCTGAAATGCACTTTTTGTTTGGTACCAATCCCATGTCTTTAACAGGAGGTACCAGCTCCTAGGAAGCATGTATAAGAAAGTAGTGGGGCTTTGAGGCCCTAGGGTGTCTGCAAACAAGAGAATCATGGATAGTTTACTAGAAGATATTTAAAAACAATCCAATATATTGTGAATTTAATCTTTCTACCTTGATGTTCTGTGCTAATGACAGGTCCAGGGTAGCCATACACTGGATGTTTTCAGGAGCTTTTGTTGAAAGTTTGGGGTTTTTTTAGTATTATTATTTTTTAAGTTTCTAGGAAAATGTTGGGTTTTGTGGTTTGGATTTT
This sequence comes from Megaceryle torquata, assembly GCA_024611175.1. NCBI lineage: Eukaryota > Metazoa > Chordata > Aves > Coraciiformes > Cerylidae > Megaceryle > Megaceryle torquata. The sequence goes on along the minus strand of JANIJG010005194.1, from coordinate 18,438 downwards.
TGTTTGGCTGTTATTTTTTTTTTTGTTGTTGTTGTTGTTTTGGTTTTAGTTTTGTTTTTGTTTTGATTTTTTTAATGGCTGCTTTAGAGGCCTATCAGGAAAGAGAAAGATTAAGTTATGGAACAAGGTTGCAGTTGGATGCTTGGAGCTGGTTACCTACTGCTAAGTAGTTAGTGAGTTAGTAACCAGCGGATTTCTTGCCTGTTTGGAAATGTGTATCTATGAAGAAGCAACGGTGAAAATCAGATGAGCTAACTTCATCTAAGTCACAAAGGAAAAATTCCCCAGGTACTTGAGTGAAGAAATAATATTGTCTATAATTTTGGGCACCGTATTTTTAGCTGCTACTCTTCCTAGCAAAGCAGATCATCTTGACCAACGTACTACTATAGCTGCTCAAAAAATGGCAGGTTTGTCTCTATTCTAGCATGTGTGTCCTTCACCTGCCTATTGGGATTGAAGTATCAACATCACATGTCTTCGATTGTGACACCAGTACACAAGGTCTGTGGCTTGAGTTTTTTTGCTGTATTTGAACATGTTCTGAAGGCAGCATCATTACTGTGCCTACCTGAAGGCAGATGTGATCAGGAGTCTCCAGCATCCTATTTGCTGCCTATGAAAAAATGAAGAAGAGATTAATCTATATTGCATTCACCTAGTTTGAGACTTAATAGGGAGACCAAATATTACTTTAGCTAATTAGGCTCTCTAATTTGATTGGAAAAGTTATTAACCTTTTAAATAGACTCTCCAGAGTAGTATGTCAACATGGACTGAACTAATTTGCAGCTAGCTACTGCTTCCACTTTCAGGGCTGACAAGTGGAGGGTGGGGAAGGGTTGAGTCCCTCCTTGGGGAAGGGAGGGCAGGGAAAATGTCTGGGACCCTGTTCTGCAGTGACTAGGGGTGCAGGAGAAGGGAGGTGGTGCTCTGGCAGTGAGCACACAACTGTAGGTTCTCAGCATATAACTGGTCTGGGTGCATGCCCAAATAGCTTTCTGCCTTATCTTCTGTTTCACCACTCAAAAAAAATAGTTGGGATTTTACAAGAAGGCTGAATGATGAAAGAAAACTCTTCTCAGAGTTTTTTACTCCTTTCACTCTGTCTTGTCTTTGTGATTGCTTTTCCTGTTTCTTCATCCCATAGAGAGTAAGGAGTTTGTCCTGCATAAAACCCTGAGATGCATGTTCCAGAGTACTGAAAGAGACTGGCAAAAGTTGTGGTGGGGGTAAAAGCTAGAAAGCAGCATAATACTATTTGCTGGACATATTGGAAGGTGTGATGTGTCTTTCCAGTTTTTGAATGAGGACTGCTAGCAACATTTTCATTCTTGAGGATTTTAAGCGGTGTTCAGAGTTTTCTCTTCCGTGCCACTCAGTTCCATGCATGTAAATGTACTGCATGAAAATGTCAGAGAGATAACCTGAGATGGTTATGATTTTGATCACAAGTATATATAAAGGTGGAATTAATTAGGTTCTGCTGTAGCATATCTGCAAGAGCTTTCCTTCAAGTACTTCTCTTTGCCCAATGTGCTTTAGGACCTGAAATTTTCTTCCTACCCTTAACAGCCTGACAGCATATGAAGTCATATGGGCAAGAAAGAAGATAACCCATTTATTTACTCAAACTCGTACTATTAAATAAAAGACAAATTTAAGTACAAAATCTGATATTAATTTACGTTAACAAGAAGTTTAAAAAGCCTAACTCTCAAGACCTGTTGTGTTTTTCTTTCCCAACATAATAAATACTTTACTACTACTTGTAAGTTATAGGACTCTGTGAGAGTTGGAAAATTGAGGCCATCTCTAGGCCACTTGTGTTGTCCATGCTAAATTGCTACTACTTGGTGGAATTCATTAATGCAGCAGCTGCTCTGTGCTTGCTGCTTTGCTTCTTGCTTTGCTTCTTGCTTTCTTGACCAAAGATGATGTTCTACCTCTATGCAGAGCTCAGCCATACTGTCCTGGTCGTGTCTCTATAGATTGCTGTCAGCCTCATGACGATAGACTTCTATCACTTTGAAAATGGCAAGCACAAGGGCTGACAGCAGTCCTCAGCTGCCAGCCTGCTCTATCAAAACCCAGGCACTGAATAGAGTGAAATATGTCATGCTTCTGGTGCTGAGATTTTTCCATAGTTCTACTTCCAAAGGTTTTGCTGAAGAGTAGCCTCAACTTTGCCAGAAGTCAAGGATGGGAGCTAGTGCATGCAGCAATAACACTCAGTTCCTTTATCACGTGAATCATTTTTTTTCTTTTTACGCAAATTTGCTGGGTTCAGCCTGGAGTAAGCAACCTGTAGCTATGGAATTTTCTTATTGGAGTACCTATTGCAGTGGGAGAAGTAAAATAAAACCATCATTTTTTTTTTTTAATCTAAACTCCGAACAACACTATACCTGCCTTTACTTTATTGCCAACTATATGCATGTCCTGTTCTAGAATCAAAGTGCAGTAAATTTCTTTTTGTCATCGTAGTCTGTTTTTGTTGTTGTTAAGCTCTTTCTAGACTACAGTGGGAGATTTCTGAATTGATTCACTGTCCTGTGTGTTAAAACTAACATAGTGCAGCACTATCCCCTCTTCACGTATCAAGGCTTGTTAAGTCTTCTCTGTGGTTCATTCAACAAAGTTTATGCTGTAATGGAAATGTTTGGGCTCCGTGGTTGCAACCTGTATGGTCTGAAATGACCACACTTGCAAAAATCTTAATGTGGTATGTTGCAATGAGGAGTCATAAAAGTATGACAAGTAAATTCCTGCCCTATTCCTTCTCTGAAAGATTGTTTAGACACTTCTTGGAAACGTGCTTTCACTTCTGGAGTGCCAAGTATTACTGTCTGTTGTGGTTTATGAGCAGGTATCCCTGAGCAAATAACAGCCCTTCAGCAGTTGGACCTTACACTCACTTGAGGCAGGGAGGAACACAAAACTTGCAGATGTATAGTCTCATCATCACCTTCTGGTTTGTGTTAAAGTATATTCTTGAAACCCCAGCTGAGAGAAAAGTTCTCCTTTCAGTGTACTAAAAGCATTACTGGTAAGAGTAATACCTTCCTTGAACACCTTTTCATTTTATAAGACAGAATGGAGAAATATATGTCCTCTCCAGTGTATGGGGTCCTCCCTATATACTGGAGAGAAATAACTGGACAGAGCTGAGCAAAAATAAAGGAAAATTAAGTTAGACCACATGTTTGAGGACTACACTGCTGATAAAGATACTGAATCTTACTGCTAGAACCATAAGATTCTGGAGAACTTGGCTGAATGTTCCCTCTTTCCCACTCAAGAAAGACTGAAATATGTTGAAAACAAGTCTTGATTATGTACCATCAAGCCAATCTTTATCTCTTACTCCTATAGATTAGACAGAACAGTTGCTGGCTGTAGTCTGGGATTGGCACAGATATGTGTGTGTGCCTGTATATGTGTTTGTATATAGATATACATATGCATGTGTTTTTGTTTTTATTCTGTTTTTCCTTCACAAAGCAGAAAATGGAATATACTGTATGTTCAGGAAAAAACCTTCAGACTCACATTTTAACAGGTTCTGGATGGCTCAGCTTGCCATGCAAGCAGATTTGTTTGCAAAGGCTCAGTGGTTCCATCTTGAAAGCTAGGTTTTTGTTTTTTTTTTTTTTTTCCAAAGCTACTTAGACTTCTGCAAATCTGCAACCTTAAAATAGATTTTTATTTTTATTTTGAAAAATTAATATATATATTAAAAAATCACTTTCAGAAGTAGTGATGCATAAAAAAAATAAAAAAGAAACTAAGAAAAAATCTATAGATATAATAGGTCAAATACAAGTATACAGGTTTTGGAGTGCTATGTTAAGCAAGCACACTTTCCAGAATGTTAGCCCTCAGTATCCAACACAGTCACACTCCAAGTCGAATCTGTATTTCTTTTTTTGAATAATATTGTTGCTTTATAATGATAGAAAATGTTATGTACAATATAAATATAGTTGAAAGCAGAATAGCACTCATTTTAGAATAACTGTAATGTCAAAGTCAATTAAAATTCAGGTTTATGATGTCAATTTTAAAACTACTGGAGTGTATGCACCGTAGGGAATTACTCAACTATTAGCTATTTCTGTGCTAAATGAAATTTCAGCTAAGCTATTTTTAGGGGGTAAATATTAAAGATAAAAGTGGGACTTAAACTGTCTTTTTCACTTCCTAGCTTGTACCTTTTTTTCCTGTTAAAGCCCTTATGTCTCAAGTGAACCATAAGATTCCAGAGGTCAGAAGTGTTTAGAGCATAGTTTTTTGCATGGCTGCCATGGACCACTGTTTTCATAAACAGCAGCAGCAACTTAGATACCAATGCAAAACAACCTTGCTAAAATGACCATTTAGTGGCAACTGGCCTTAGGATGCAGCTTTTAGTCTTTATTTAGTTGTACTTTATTTAGTTGTACTTTGCTTCTCTTGAAAGAGGGGGGTGGTTCTTGTCATCAGTTGTGTCAGAATTAGCTGCTTCCCATTCCTCTCAGCTGTGGTAGAAAACACTGTGCAAAGTCATTTTGGAGTGACACGAGTGCACTGAGACACAACTCCTTATATGTGATCCCTGAAAGTTTAAAAGAGAGAGATAAGAATCTAGAGTCAATGCTAGCATGCTGGTGGTGGTGCAGAAACTAGACAGGTCAACAGGAGTTGTTTTCCCACAGTTAACACTTCCTGGCAAAAGCCTTGGGCTCTGGACTATGAAATTGCTGGATAGCACCCTGAGCCCGTTGCCTTACCTGGGCTTCTGTTGTGATACGGGCATTTACTGAAGATGAGTTCTGGCTGTCATTAGTCTTGTTAGTTCTTGGTGCTAACTACTTCTGGTGCTCTTTTTAAAATAATAAAAATAACAACAATCTCTTTGTTAGTGTTTTGCATTACAAACTAGTGCTGAATGTACTCCTGTAATTTCCTCCTCCAATTCTCAAAAGTAAATGCTTTTCTTGATTTTTTGAAGTGGAGGAAACATGCAGTTTCAAATCTTAGTTTTGGGAATCTTGTTCTCCCTATAATAATCATGGAGGGCGGAGTGCAACATTAGGCATGATTGTCTTTCCTTTCCCTACCACATTTCCAGCTACTTTTTCTAAAATCCTATGCAGCATTTTAAGGAAAAATTTAAGGGCCGGAACAATTCAAGTGCAACTGAAAGTTTTTATAAAAGTAATGCCAAAACTAGGAAAACATATAAAAGCAGCAATATGAAGCTTTGTATATATTGCTTTATATATTGCTGTTGGTAGATTTGTTTTATTTTTGGGTGTTTTTGTTTTGTTCCTTTTTTTCATTTTGTTTTGGGGTTTTTTTTCAGTAACTGGTATTCTGATACTGGTTGTATGTTGCATAAGTAATACCATAATTTATTTTAAGAAAATAGCAGTAGCAAAGAAATATTATTCTGGCATCAGAAGTGAATGAAGCAGTGGGGTCTTCAAATTTCATTGCTGCAAAAGAATCTGGGGTGCCCAAGTAATGCTGGCTTTTTTGATGTTTCTTTTTGTTGTTTTTTCTTTAAAGCTGATTGTCTTCTATAAAGTTCTACGTGATCAGGGTGCTTTTGTTTGGCTTAGGTATTTAAGTGCTGTGGAAAAAAAAATGGGGGAAGAATGATTAATGTATTTATGCCTTTGTCTATGCCTTTTACATTTGCCTTTTAATTTAGGGTAAGTTTTCAAAATAAACTTTACTACAGTAAACACCTTTAGCATCATTGACATCAGAGGACAACACTGCTCTTAAACCTTCTTTGAAAATCCAACTATGTTCTAGGAGATGAAGAAATGTTTAAGCAATAGGATGTATGAAAGCTATCTAATCTTCCTTCAAAAACAAGCATGTGAACTATAAATACTTTAACAAATGTGTTCCTCTTGTGTAGGTCTGCAAGTTTTGATGATACCTTAGCAATGTCTATGCACTCTTTTCTGATTGGTCATTGTGTTTACCTATCTTTCTAGCAATAATGAAGAAGAGCTGTAGGTTTAAGTTTTAAATACTGATTTTTTTTTTTTCACATGATCATGTGGGTATCTGAAAGTCAGACTTCATGTGTATTATTAAATATTGACTTCATTCAAGACATTGAGGAATTTTGTCACATAGGCTTGGAAAACACTGTACGCTTAACGTGACTACAATACTGCGTTTTACTATTAGCTCAAAAATCCCATCATCCTATTCCTTAAAAAAGTTTCTTTTTATTCATTTTTGTATTTTCAGAGGATTGAGAGTATGCTCTGGGAGGACTTGAGCTGTTCTAATGGAGGATAACTCACTCTTCTGACAAAAGTATTTTCATGCTCATCAGCTATGAAACAAGTGTTTGTTAACAGCATAAGCAACAAACTTTAATTCTCATTTGCTTCAGGTAAGGTATCTTATGTTTTTTTTGGGGTTTGTGGGGGTTTTTTTTATTTGTTTTTGTTTTTGTTTTTTCCAGTAGGAGGTGGACCTGGGCATTCCTTTCTTGCTTGTAAATAACACAGTGGTTGCCTGTTCAGCCAGCTGAGACTTTGGAAGAATAGTCATATACTTACATGTTTTCTGGTAATATAAAACTGCTTTGGAGTGTTTGCAGTGGATCCGTGAACCTGATCATTGTGCTAAAATAGCACAATTTAGTGCAGTTTCTACTGTAAACAATTCTTTAATAATACTTTTATTAAATTATCTTAAATTTATATATCGGGTAGTCATAGAGTGCTTAATTGTTGGCCCCCCCACCAACTGTTTTGCAAAGTGTCACATACTTTGGGACAGTTTTTAAAGAAAGACTCTTCTTCCTTAAATGTGTTGTGTGGCTATGAGATTTCCCCTGCAGCTGAAGAGAGATCAGATGAACTGAAGTCTTTGCTCTGAGGGACTCTTCCCTTGTTGAGGTAGAGCTGAATGAGTTCTATCTCGTATCTCTAATCTGGGAAGGCTTTACCATGGGTGAGCAGTGAGCCCTTAAGTTGCTGGTGGCCATGGAAGGCAACGCCTAATTGGTCTGTAAGCGCCAAGGCTACATGGATGTCAGGATCTGGCATCATACAGTAGAGAAAAAATTCATTATATGCTTGCTCTTTCCTCTGAGGTTCATTACTGGATAGCACCAAGGACAGGATATGAGGCTGGAAGAGCTTTTGTCCCTGGCCAGTACAGCTGTTTTTATGTTTTTGTTACCTGATGCATCTGAGCTTTCCTGCCTGCCTCATACTGCAACGTGGGACGTGGTGGTGTGTCCTCTGCTGCACCTTGGGATCTACCCAGAAGGGTTGGGATGGAAGCTGCACTTCACCTTCTGTGGTCATTTTCTGCTTATTTCTGCTAGAGCAAACATGTCTGTGTTCAGTTTTTCATTCTGTTTACTGACCTTCTATCATCAAATGAAAAAAAACCAAACTAAAACAAACCAACCAAAAAAACCCCAAACAAAAAAAAAAGAAACAAACTTACAGACATTCCCTCTAAGGTGCTTGGGGAGGGAAAGAATAGAAAGTAGTTAAATTGAGAAACTTCTTTGGCTAGCTGTGCTTTGCAGTGCCTCTTTAGAATGCATTTATTGTCTTTCTCCTGTCTAAACCAAGGCTGAAATTTAATTTGAATGTCCTCTAGCCATGCAATACCCCTGGGAATGAATCCTATAAAACAGCCTGTATCAGGCCTGTACAAATTGTAGACCTGCTTAGTCTGAATGAGCTCTAACTTCATTATGTTAGTACAGAATAATTAGAACAAAACCGAAATGCAATTTTGTCTAAAGAATGGCAGTTCTGGGGCTTTACCTCACCTATAGCCTTGCAAGGCTTTTAGTGTCCTGACAAGCTGTCTGTCAGAGCAGGAATGTCGAGTGCATTCATTTTTTACTTCAGTTCTTTTCTTACAGGAGCTCAAGTGACTCCACTGAAACTCTGGCATTTATCACAGGCAAAATTAGGTCAGAAGAGAGCACAGAGGTACTGAACTGAAAAGAGAGAAATTCGTCCTTGAAGAAAAAAAAAAAAAACCTACATGTCTCAAGCTGCGAACTTGGGTTTAATTTGTCTCCTCCACGTAAGGTAAGACGTTTCCTAAGGGATTTTTCCAGACAAGCTAACAGTATCTTTGCTAGAAATGTGCTATCAAGTTCTAGAAGAATAATATTAAATATTTTTTATTAAGCCATGTAACTTCAAGTAACTAAAGAATTGGGATTTTTTTAAATCTTAAATGTAAACAAAAGTAGCCTAGGAAAGAAGCTGTTCTGGTTTGGTCTTATGCTTAGTGTCCAGTTGTGCAAGCTGCTGAAGATGTTTAGGTAGCAGCAAGAGTGGTGGGATTTACTTGTCGTTATTTTGCAGGACCCTGGTACTTGCATTCTGGTTACTACCAATCTGATGATAAAAAAGATACATAAAAACTGACTATAGGTATGACTGACTACTGGTGTGACATTTTCTAATGTGAAAAACTATAACGTTCTAATTGACATTTAAGGAAACAAATCTTAGCATCTTTGCTGTAGAGCATATTCCTTAACTGCATACACTGTTGCACTTCAGATAAGGTTTTGGATTTTTCACTGGGCCCAATTGAATATGTACATACAGAAATAGCATGCTTTTAGGAAATAACCTTGCGAAGAAGGTATCTCTGGTTTCATCTACATATCTTGCACAATATTGGTGTATTTGCCACTTCATTGCCATGCTCTTCATCCCATGTAAATCTGACATTACTCAGATCCTTTCTACAGGGATTCTCCTCTTCTGAAAGGTTTTGTAAGCAATTAATTCTCCTTTTGAATTCACTACCTAAAGCTGAAGTACTCTTCCCTCTAACAATAAACTGGGTAAGTCTGGGTAACTAGCCCAGATCTGTATCAGTGATGGTCTTTTTTTTTTTAATTAAAAAAACCCCAAACAAACAAACCATAAAAAGAAACCAAACTACTTTCTTAAAAACAGCCTCAACTTTCTTCAAGAGGGGGAATCATCTGATTCACACCGAATAGCACTACATCTAACATTTAACAGTCCCAGGGAATCAAAGTCTTTTGCAGCAGAGAGGATGTGGTGAAGAACCCTGGAAAGGGCAGGCAGGATACAGGAGATGTTTCTGATGATTTTTCTAGGGGTACTTATGGTTTTTATCGCGTGCTGTGTACTGGTTTTATTATTTACCTTTATGATGTGACTGAAATCCTTCAGGCTCCTCATATGTGCAATCTTAAACACAGGTCTGTTCGCAGTCTTAGCGCCTTAGGTTGTGTGATCTACACAGTCTTCTAAGAATGAATGGGTACCTTGGTGCAAGCTTCTGCCAACAGAAAGGTAAGGCAGAAGCTGTTCAGCTGTTTCCTGATCAGGAGAAAGAACTTGACAGAGCTCTGGCCACCAGGCTGTGAGTCTTGACAGTGAATAGCTGAGATAACCAGTAACCCCTAAAATATTTAAATGCAGCACGAAGCAAGTCAGCAAAATACACGTGGTTCCAGATGGTTCTGTGGTTTGTGTCAAATCACGGTTATGAAGAGAGGCCACAATCCAAGTGTAAAATATCTAAATAGAAGCACCTTCAAAATTTGACATTTGCACCTTAATAGAGTCCCCATACCTGAGGCTAAGTATAGCAGTGTTTAGAAAAAAAAAACAAACCAAAAGAAAACCAAAAAAACTTAGGCCTATTTTGAATGCAAAAACACTAGTTAAAAAAAATAAATTGATCTGAATGAAGATACTGTTTTCATCTCATCTTTAAACAAAGCTTTGTGTGGGAGTGTGCTGCAGCTACACAAATTGTATTTGACAAAGCTAGTAGGTGTTTGTTTAAAAGCATCTCTTATCAACAAGTCATTTCTGATAATAGCTTAACTTTTGATATTTGCTGTTATTACAAAATATTTTTGTAAATATTGTTAACAAATTGCCATACATTTATGTAAAAAAGCATTTACTGTATTTGCAGATGGATCTTAAGGTGTCAGATGCTGTTTTAGCTAATTCATTTTAAGAATTATTATTCTAAATTAACCCATCCCATAGTAAAAAACAGATTCTGCAAAGTAAGACAGACTTTTTATAAGGTTGGTAAATCAAAGTTATTCTGCTAGGATCCTACTGTTATTGCTAGAACATATCATTAACCAGCTTCTAAAGAATTACCACATCAGCATATGGGAAGAATAAATCACTGGGGTAGAAGGAACAAGACCTTCTTAATGTCCTTGTAAATAACATGGAAAATCTGAAGATTTGCCCAGGAGCTGATGTAAAAGAAAAATCTGGTTTAATGTGCTGACCTGATTCTGTTCCTCTCAGTAATCTTGCTATAAGTTTTAAAATAAAATGGTGCATATTTGAGAACCTAACAGAAAGCAGTATGAGTAATGAAATGCAGGAAAATACTGATAATTCTGAGTTTGGGGTTGGAGGTTTTTGTGGATTTAGGTTTTTATTTGGTTGGTTTTGGGTTTTTTTTTTTTTGGTGTGGTTATTTTTTTTCTTCAAAATGGAAATTTTTTTTCTGATCACAAGTGAATATACACCAAAGGGTGTTTCCACATGCTGTTTCTTAAATTTAAAAAAGGAAAACTTGTGTCTGTGTACATTCACATACATATACACTTGTGTACACACCCATTGTATTCCACTGGAATGAAAGATAATGTTTGTTTTCTTAAGAATAACAGATTACATTTTAACACAAGCTTTTAGAATTTACTGATGTTTTTCCCGGCTATTACCACTCTAAATGGCTGCAGCTATTGCTTTCTTTAGACTTAATGAAACAGAATGAAAAAGCCTTTCTGCATGTTAAGTATCAGCCATGTTAGGTACCACAGCTTAAAAAACAAGACTGAGAAAATTAAGCTGTGTGTCTTGCTAAGCAGTAGTATATTTGCAGAGGAGATGATAATAGAAATTACAATACCTCAGACTAACTACTTTCTCTGATAGCAAGTGAACACAGTGCTAGGCCATTTCTCTTTGAAATGCTCCTAAGGGTGCATTTGCTCGAGGGCTATGAGGGGCAATCATTTGAGACAAGGACAAGTCAAATGTCTCTTTTGAAGAGCCAAGTTGTATTTTTTCGAGCAGCATTCTCAAAATGGAAGGTAAAGTTCAGAGTCTTTGGCAGAAGAGCTTCAGTGCAATCTGCACTTTGGAGAAGAATCACTGTAATTTAAGTGTGAGTGATAAGGGCTTCCACTGTACTAAATGAAAGTGCAGGATTTCAAAGTTCAGTGTTTGCCTTGCAACAATTGCCAGCTTCTGATATCTAGACTCCGAAGCGAGGTTGATCTTTGCTCTCAAAATTGCTAATTTTGTCTCAGAGGTTGAAATTGTCAGGGAGAAAGCAAACCTCCCTAAAGCTGAACTCTGGTTTTCATTTCAACAGACTGCTTTGAGATAGGAATTGTCAGGAGGCCTACACAGCTTTTCATTTGCCTCCTGTCTGCCTTGTACAAATGGAGCTGATTGGAATTGTTCTGGTTAAAGAAATCTGATCCAATTCTGATTAATAAGAAATTTTCCTAACCACTGTTCGGTTGAGTTGAAGAGAAGAGAGAATAAGTGAAAGGTTCTCCTATTAAACAGCAAGTAAAAACATTGAGAACTCCTCTGAAATCCCAGCTTTACTGGGGAAGGTATGTAGGTAATGAGGGAACTGGAAAAGGAGGGAAGTGCAAAGGGAGACAATAAATTACAGACAAGTTAAATGGTACCTCAGGTACAGTGTATTAAAAATACACTCCTCTACAAAATGTGTGTAGTCCCCACTAAATGAGCTACAGAATGGTTAGCTGAGGAAAGGATAAGTGCTTCATAGTGGATTTCTGTGCACTGATTCTTATTTCAGTGGTTTTCATTCTCTTAATGAATGGGAACCACTGTCCTATTCTAGATCAATCTATTTGGAGACATCCATGTAACTTCAAACCTTGTTCTCTTGTCTTTCATCAGTTGCTTCTTCCTTGCTTTATTCTATCACTGTCCACCCCAAGCCTCTCATCAAACTGCTGCCACCACTCCTTCCCTCTTTTTCTGTCCTGCCTGTGCTGCACTGTGAAGCAGTGGAGGACTTCTGATGAAACAAGATTTGCCCGTGTTGTGCCAAGGTGAGTGTTTAGGCATGCTTTAGAATGGGAGCCAGTGATAGAAACAAAATGAAATTAGATCATTTCATTTTAAGTGGCAGAGAATTTATAGACCGGTCAGGCTTGCTTGCTTGCTAAGGTAGGCTCATTTGGAAAAGCTGTCATTCAATAATGTTAGATGTAAAAAATACACAACTGGATGAAAGCATGTTCCTTACACTCAGATCAACATCTCTTCCAAAGGATTTTGGAAAAAAAATGGTACAGTAAATACAATTATCTGACCTATGAGAATAATAGTAGTAGTTAATGGCGTGTGTAGTGCTTGTGGTGCCAGAACTGTAACCAGTCCCATTAGTGAGACCCTGAGGGGTTCTAACACAACTCCATGTCACCTAGCATTACAGTTCTGACAGTTGCCAGCGGTGGATGTTTAAGGAAGAATGTGTGATGTATCAGTATACAGTGATACTTCCTAAGAATATTTTCCTAATGTCCAGCAATTTGTAGTTCAGGAACTTTATGAACCAAGGATGGTGACTTTGCAGTGAAAAACTGAATGGCTGCCCATTTAGTGTTTGTAATGAGGAAGTGAACGCTCATTTAGCGAATGTTACATGAGCACATAAAGGCTCTGTGTTCAATCCGTATATGAGTGAGATGCCTTATGAATGTTTTACTTAATGTTTATGCTATCTTTTTAGTTAAGTTCTAAAAATAAAGGTATGGTAAGGAGTGATTTGATAGGGGAAAATGAATAGTGATGTTTAAAACAGCACTAAGCAATGTTCTGGATGTTATGAACAGTGTTTCTTATTCCCATTGAAGCTCTAGTCTTTAAAGGTAAACAGGTTCGTTGAAATCTTGTGGCCTTGTCATTCATTTTATAGATTAATTATTTTAGCATTGCTAGGACATTTAATCGATCATGTAAGTCTATAATATGAAAGTGAGGATAGCCAATTATTTTGCATTTATGTAATTTTGGTTTAAGCATTGATAGGCATATCTGGAGAATATTTTTCAGGTAGTGTAAATAGCTGTTCCATGTAAAATTTCCTCTTGTTCTGACTCTAAGAAGCTTTGGCAAATACATAACTATTTTTAGTTCATTACTGTTCAAACTTTTCTGTAAAAATATAAAAAAATAGAAATGTTGTTATTGCAAAGATGCAGTTAAAAACAATAATCAAAAATTAAGTTTGCTTATTTTGGAGAAGAGGATTTAGAAAATACATGTAGTTTAATTCCTAATGCAAATATTTTTATATATTATGGTACATGATCATCCAATTTTAGACCCTAGTCCTGCAAATTCAACTGTGTAAGATCATGAGGTAAAAAGACTCTGGGAATGTGGTGCCTTCAGCTCTGAACAAACCCTGGAAATAGAACTTTGGAAAGTCTGTTCAGGACATTCTTTCTAGAGCTGTCTCTAGAGATCTCCAATTGAGCTTATCTAGAATGTGGATATCATCTAGCAGGACAGAGATTTTTTTTTTTCTGGGCCTCACCATGGAGACTATGCTTACATTAGTCTGCTGTCTAAAAAGCAGAACTAATACTGGAGTTGAAATGAGGAAATATCTTTTCTCCTTGCATGGGAATGGCAAAGGGCCAAATCCTCAAGGTCTCTCCTGTTCATGCTCCTTCCAGATCCATCAGTTTTCATCTCTCTACTGCAGGATAGAAAGTGTTCCTGGTGTGCAGGGTGTTCACTTGGATTGTGAGAGTAGCAGGGAGGTCTAGAACCCATTTTTTTTTAATGTCTGAGAAAATGGTCTAAACATTATTCTCTTTCCACACACACAAAAAATTATGCAGTGCTGTCAGCTTCCACTTCTGAGTTGAGAAGGTAGAGGTTCAGGTGTCTTGGCAGATTTGTTCCTGGGTCACCTTTCAAAATTATGTGCCTAAATTCTCGTTCCTGATTTTTTTCCCATTTTAGGTACCTCAGTTGTCAGTAGATTTGATCTTTGGTCTCCTGTGATAAATCTTGTTCATAGACAGAATGACAAAGTCCCCCTCCTCTCAGACTTTGGTGTCATCATGTGGACTGGCATAGATGTGACTGATTTATTTTTAATTCAAATGATTAACATTCTTATTGCCAGAGCCTCTTGTGGGTATTTTGTTTGTGACTTTACATTTTCTGTAAAGAAAGAATTTTAGACTGATACAGGAAAACTGTAACACTATTAGTAAAGTGATTTGGATGGTCTGAGGCTGTAGGCTTCACATTGCCACGGTTATTTGCCAATCACCTATCTTCTGTAATTGGAGTACAAACATCCCTGGCCATTTATCATTAAGCATTGCAACATCAGTCTCTGCCCTTTTCCTGAACTCTTAAGAATTGTGACTTCTCTTTGAACTCTCAGCTTTTAGTTCCACTGACCCTATTTCCCATTTATAACTGGTGCACCATTTATCACTCTCAGGCTTAGAAATACGGTTAGGGGGAAAGACTCGAGTGCAATCATTCACACCTATGGTCTCTTTGTATTTGGACTTCACAGTTTCTGTGTAGTGTAACTGATAGGGAAAGATTAGTTACAAAACTGTAATTCCATTGAAGGATTGTGATAATACCATACCATAAACTGTATATGATGCTCAAGAGGTTTGACATCACCGGGGTTCTGAGATTAAGTTACAGTATCTACTATTAGTCTTTGTCAGTATCTGGTTTAGAAGTGGGGTTTTGTGTAATCCCAGTGAAAAATATAGGACATTTTGTCAGTCAGGAAATTTGCTATTGCATTAATCTTCTCAGAGTCATGTTAATAGTTAAACTATAGCATGACATAAACCAGATTTGGTACAAAAAGACATGTTTATTTTTATATGCTACAGAGAAATTTCTCTGTACTGATTACCAACAAGGTCTTGGCATATCAGACTGAATTGGGACTACTTTGGCATCTTGACAGTTTTGCATTCTGAAATAAAAAGAAAACAGCATGTAAACCTATCAGAGTTACTGATGAGCCTAGAATATCCTTCTGGGGGGGTGGGGATCTATGTGTGTATTAACAGCAAAACAAACCTACTTCTTTCTCTCTCTTGCATTCCTTTTTCACTCTATAGTTTTTACTATTTACACACACAACCTTAATTTTCTTGTACCTGTAGGAAACTATAGCTTTCCCTTCTTCAAGCTGTTCTTCACACCTTCCTTTTATCTGTTTTTTTTTCATCTCACTCTTCTGCCTTTTGTTGTAAATATTTCTGTCACTTAAATGATAAACAGGTACATTGTGCTTTAATGTAATTTTGGCCAAGGAAAACTTATTTTTAAAGTGATTTGCCCTTATGTAGAAGAAATAAGGAATTGTTTCAGAGCTCCATCAAACTCTGAAGTTGTAACTATGGGTGAGAGATCATTTTACAGTTCATCTGAGGGAGACTAGATAAGGGAAAAGCTCAGAAAGCTTAATAGGTCCAGCTAAGACTTTGGAAAGGACTCTCTTCTTCTGAGAATAGCTCTCCTGTTATGAGAAGAATAGATCAATGCTCAGGATTTCATGCCATGGAAATAAAAGATGTTTCCTTTGAAATCAGAAAAAAAATGGGTGTCTTTTGTTTGCTACAATATGAACCACTCAGGAAAACAATGATTTGAATAATTATTTCAGTTCATTCTAACAAAATACTCCAATTTTTATGCAAAATTCAACAAGCTTATTTGCCCTTCTTCCTTGTGCTTCTTTTTGCCTCCTGTGTCCAGGCTTCCTGGTTGGACAGTGTCTCCTCCCGTCACATACCTCCATGATCACAGAATTCCTGTGCTGTGTTATGATGTAAGAAGGAAGGGCGCAGAGATGTCTGAGCCCTTCTCCTTATGTCTGCCTTCAGTATGCTTTTTTAGGAAAGAGAAATATTAAGTACCTATGAAGAGTTCAGTTTATGCCTGATGACTAATAAAACAAAGTATTTTGAGATATATGTCAAATTTCACAGTAACCCTGTGTTTACAGGGTTACTGTTACAAGCCTTTAACAACTTTCCTTTCATTTTCAAAACCATCCTTCTCTTTCCTGTGAAGTACAGCCACCCCCCCACCCCCCCCCCCACCCCGTGCTGCTTATTATGAGTGAAGACTTTATGAAAATTTACAAACTCCTTAGCAGGGAAAAAGCAGGTGGTAAGAGACTAGCTACCTTAAGGACCAATTAGCCAGAAAGTCTCAAGCCACAAGAAAAGACTCAGAGGGGAAAAGGTGTGGACATTATTGTTTTTTCATCTTTGGATCCTCAGTGCATATAGACACTTACTTGAAATCCTGAATAAAATGTGTAATGTCCGTGTAAGACATAAGACTGAAGAGCTGGGTTTTTTCTTCATTCTCAGCATTTCCTGTTAGCTGGCTCTAAATAGTTACATGCCAATATTCAAACTTTGCCTCCTCAGCAAGGTGCTGTCTTGAATCATATGCTGAAATGCCTCATTCTGTTGAGAAAACTGTCCCCTCACAAACAGATCTATATTTCATCTATTGTGTGTAGGTCTAGCCTTACATTATGCTTTGCAGTAATTACCATACAGCCATTGGTTAGCGTGAAATACCACTTCTGTTTAATTAGTAGATAATTAATAATTTGTAATTGTAAATGTTGAATGTGTTGCAAGCCTTTGCTACCAGCATTGTTGTGTTGAAAGGGTTTCAATTTTCATTCATTTGGGATAAGATACTTTAGCCACTTTGTTTCTGTATTCAAAGTTAGTACTCAAACGAAGCCCTGTAAATCTTCGTTTCCCTTAGAGGGGAACATGTAAATGACATGAACCAGTCACCATTAGATCTTTTAACGCTGACCTGTAGGAGATAATGTAGATTAAACAGTGTTTCATAAATCAGCTGTGTTCTAATGTAGTTTAAAATACTGCATTTAGTTTGAAAACTAGGACTATAACAGAAGCAGAGGCATAGAAGAAAAGGAAAGGTTATTCTGGTTTAAATGTAGAGCAGCTGGTTAATTGTTTGATTCTTGCATCATTTACTGGAAGCTTCTCTGGCAGTTTCTTACTCCCTAAAGTGTTGCCTAGCAGTTTTTAGTTCGTATTAATTTAAATTGCTATTTCACAAAGATTAAGATAAGTATTTTGGTGCAAGTTTCAATTGATTTATTTTGGAGCTTTTCCATTAGTAAAACAGGGTTAGTGTTACTCCTCTTTTCCACAAAAAAGATACTGTGGCTTATTATAAAAACAAAGAAAAGAAAAAAAAAAGTCGGGGGAAGAAAATGAAAATGCTACTTCTATAGATTGGAAAAGGGATTTTAGTTTCTTTTTGTGGAGAATGGACTGAGGATTTGATAGTGGTTTAGTTATGTAAAGGGTGGCTCTCCACAAGACAGCTGATTCTGTAACTCTGCCTTTAAAAGAAAAAATTGTCCTTTGTCTGAAAAGTATGCGCACATTTTAAGAGCTACCTGGGTGAAGTGAGTTTTATTTTTAACCTAATTCAGATGCCATTGAGAAGTAGTCTGTGTGTTGTAGGAATATAACGTCATATTTCTAAACCTCCACATGTACTCCAGGCTCACAGGAAACAAGCCTGGGGCATTTGTGGGGCAGTCTGCCAGCTCCACTATTTTAGGGGAAGTAGGAGACAATGAGCTATGGGATGAGGAAGATGCAAGAGCTACCAGTGAGCTTGGACTCGCAGTAGAACCTGGGAATGATCAAGTAGATGCGAATCAGGAGGGGGATAATGATGCCATCAGGACTTCGTGTCACAAGATGAGGAACAACACACCAGGTTTGGAGGGATGGGGGGCTAGTAAGGAACTCCAGCCCATTACCCTGCAGCATGCTGGGGACACAGCAGCAAAGCCAAAATCTCACAGAGATGAGTCAGGGGATCGTGTGATAGTAACAGCCAACAGGGGAACATCAGGGAAACACCTCAGGGGAATTAATGGGTGTTTCTCTGGAAAAGGGACACAGCCAACTGCTCAGCTGAAGTGCCTCTACATGAACGCACGTAGCATGGGCAACAAAAAGGAAGAGTTGGAAGGTACTGTGTTGCTGGAAAGCTACAACATAGTGGCCATCACTGAAATCTGGTGGTACAAATCCTGTGACTGTAGTGTGGCTATTGATGGCTACAAGATATGACAGGAGGGGAAGGAGGGGTGGAGGTGTTGCCCTCTATGTTAGGAAATGGATTGAATGTGAGGAGACTTCCCTAAAGAATAGCCACGAGCAAGTCGAAAGCCTATGGGTAGGAACTAGAGACCAAGGCAAAAGGGGTGGTCAGAGTCTACTATAGGCCTCCTGATCAAGGGCAGACTATTGATGAAGCACTCCTACTCCAGCTACAGGAGGTATCGCAC